>CAUJRU010001340.1:30000-50000 GCA_963277665.1 Viscum album | reverse complement strand
GAGACAGGCATATGACTAGTGGAAGGATCAGCCATGTAGCATCACCAACAACATCTGCATTGTTTGGGGTATGACTGAGCTGACCACTCAGACCCCAACACAAGCCCAAACCGTCGTCCCGAACATTCAATTCTGTTCGATTAGTTTGTCCTTTGTACATGCACAACCTGATCTTTGAGACAAGCATATGACTAATGGAAGGATCAGCCAGGTAGCATCACCAACCACATCTGCAATGTTTGAGGTATGACTGAGCAGACCACTCAGACCCCAACACAAGCCCCAACCATCTTCCCAAATCGACAGGATTCCCCTTAATGAGTCATCACCTCCGCATGACGCTCGTGTATCTTGCAGAAACAGTAGATACACATTCTCAAGCCACCCTTATGAACATCATCACCCAAGGCATGACTGAGGAGGAAGGCACCCCAACTTGTCCAATAATGAACCATGGAAATCGTCACCCTGTTGGTGTGAGTTTCTTAGGACCCAAATAACTCGCACGTGGCCCCGACAATGCGTTGAGCAAAGCACTCCCACCAATCATTGCCCAAGGCAGCTTGCTATGGTTCGCATGAAATATCGCTGAATGAGAAATTTAGGAGCACGCTCTTGCATCCTGGTGATACCGACAGTTTCGCGCTTGAACCACTACCAAAATTCCACAACGCTCCAGAGAAGGTGAGGAAAAGGCGGTACAGCAAGGGACGACAAAGGAACCCAATCCCACCATGCCTCCCACATCCCAACATCTGCAAGAACTCAACCACACTCGGTGGCTTTTAAGCATAGCCCGACCCGCAACGCTCCATGAAAGGTGAGGAAAAAGGTGGGTACGACAGGACGGGGAAACAACCCAATCCCGCCCATACCCCCCACATCCCACCAGTGAGGAAAAAGGTAGGAACGTCAGGGGATGAGGAGGGAAACCCCCATCCCGCCGTGCCTCCCACATCTCACATTCCGTAGGAACTCAACCGCCATGAGGCAGCTTTTAAGCAGACGAACCAGCAACGCTCAAGAGACGTCAAGGAAAAGGAGTCAGGGTAGGTACGGGGGTCCTATGTCCCGCCGCGCCGCCCACATCCCACCATCCACAGGATCCCACAAACCGTGAGGCGGTATTTAAGCACCCAGCCCGCAATGCTCCACAGACGGGGAGGAAAAGGCAGGCACGTCAGGGGACGGGGCAAAAACCCAATCCCGCCGCGCCTCCCACATCCCACCATCCGCAACAACTCAACCACCCTGAGGCGGCTTTTAAGCAAGCCAAGCCGCACTGCTCTAGAGAAGGCGAGGGAAGGGCAGGAGCGTCGAGGGACGACAAAGGAACACCAACCCACCATGCCTCCCACATCCAACCATCCAAGGAACTCCGCCACCGACAGGTGGCCTTTTAAGCAAGCCCGAACCGCAACGCTCCATGAAAGGTGAGGAAAAAGGCGGGCACGGCATGAGACTGGGCAAAAACCCATTCTTTCCAATGCCCCCCACATCCCACCGGTGAGGAAAAGGAATTACAGCGTCCCACCGCCATGCCTCCCACATCCCACCTTCCGAAGGAACTCAACCGCCATGAGGCAGATTTTAAGCAGACGAACCCACAACGCTCCAGGGACGTTGAGGAAAAGGAGTCATGACAGGAACGGAGGCCCTATGTCCCGCCACACCCCCCACATCCCACCATTCAAAAGAACTCAACCACCGTTGCGAAACTTTTAACCAAGAACCAGGACACCAACCATGCTCATCTATCATCATCCCATCCAAGTTATATCTGTCTAGTATCGCATTGTCTTTTTAGCAAGCCCTTGGAAGACGGAACCGCAATTGTGCGAGAGAATTCAACCCAAGCATATAGACGGGGCCCCTACATCAGCACCAAAAAAATTCCACTACCAACAGGGAGAACTCCAAAGGGACAAGTGAGGGTCTTCTAGGTGGAGCTCACCCACCTGGGGATTCTTCGCTTGAGATATAACCGAGGAGAAAGTCACCCCTGGCACTGATTTAATGAGACCCGTCACAGTATCACCATCTTTCGATTAGTTTGTCCTTTACATGCGGGACCTGATCTTTGAGACAGGCATATGACTAGTGGAAGGATCAGCCATGTAGCATCACCAACAACATCTGCATTGTTTGGGGTATGACTGAGCTGACCACTCAGACCCCAACACAAGCCCAAACCGTCGTCCCGAACATTCAATTCTGTTCGATTAGTTTGTCCTTTGTACATGCACAACCTGATCTTTGAGACAAGCATATGACTAATGGAAGGATCAGCCAGGTAGCATCACCAACCACATCTGCAATGTTTGAGGTATGACTGAGCAGACCACTCAGACCCCAACACAAGCCCCAACCATCTTCCCAAATCGACAGGATTCCCCTTAATGAGTCATCACCTCCGCATGACGCTCGTGTATCTTGCAGAAACAGTAGATACACATTCTCAAGCCACCCTTATGAACATCATCACCCAAGGCATGACTGAGGAGGAAGGCACCCCAACTTGTCCAATAATGAACCATGGAAATCGTTACCCTGTTGGTGTGAGTCTCTTAGGACACAAATAACTCGCACGTGGCCCCGACAATGCGTTGAGCAAAGCACTCCCACCAATCATTGCCCAAGGCAGCTTGCTATGGTTCGCATGGAATATCGCTGAATGAGAAATTTAGGAGCACGCTCTCGCATCCTGGTGATACCGACAGTTTCGCGCTTGAACCACTACCAAAATTCCACAACGCTCCAGAGAAGGTGAGGAAAAGGCGGTACAGCAAGGGACGACAAAGGAACCCAATCCCACCATGCCTCCCACATCCCAACATCTGCAAGAACTCAACCACACTCAGTGGATTTTAAGCAAAGCCCGACCCGCAACGCTCCATGAAAGGTGAGGAAAAAGGTGGGTACGACAGGACGGGGAAACAACCCAATCCCGCCCATACCCCCCACATCCCACCAGTGAGGGAAAAGGTAGGAACGTCAGGGGATGAGGAGGGAAACCCCCATCCCGCCGTGCCTCCCACATCTCACATTCCGTAGGAACTCAACCGCCATGAGGCAGCTTTTAAGCAGACGAACCAGCAACGCTCAAGAGACGTCGAGGAAAAGGAGTCATGGTAGGTACGGGGGTCCTATGTCCCGCCGCGCCGCCCACATCCCACCATCCACAGGATCCCACAAACCGTGAGGCGGTATTTAAGCACCCAGCCCGCAATGCTCCACAGACGGGGAGGAAAAGGCAGGCACGTCAGGGGACGGGGCAAAAACCCAATCCCGCCGCGCCCCCCACATCCCACCATCCGCAGCAACTCAACCACCCTGAGGCAGCTTTTAAGCAAGCAAAGCCGCACTGCTCTAGAGAAGGCGAGGGAAGGGCAGGAGCGTCGAGGGACGACAAAGGAACACCAACCCACCATGCCTCCCACATCCCACCATCCAAGGAACTCCGCCACCAACAGGTGGCCTTTTAAGCAAGCCCGAACCGCAACGCTCCATGAAAGGTGAGGAAAAAGGCGGGCACGGCATGAGACTGGGCAAAAACCCATTCTTTCCAATGCCCCCCACATCCCACCGGTGAGGAAAAGGAATTACAGCGTCCCACCGCCATGCTTCCCACATCCCACCTTCCGAAGGAACTCAACCGCCGTGAGGCAGATTTTAAGCAGACGAACCCACAACGCTCCAGGGACGTTGAGGAAAAGGAGTCATGACAGGAACAGAGGCCCTATGTCCCGCCGCACCCCCCACATCCCACCATTCAAAAGAACTCAACCACCGTTGCGAAACTTTTAACCAAGAACCAGGACACCAACCATGCTCATCTATCATCATCCCATCCAAGTTATATCTGTCTAGTATCGCATCGTCTTTTTAGCAAGCCCTTGGAACCCGAAACCAAAATTGTGCGAGAGAATTCAACCCAAGCATATAGACGGGGCCCGTACATCAGCACCAACAAAATTCCACTACCAACAGGGAGAACTCCAAAGGGACAAGTGAGGGTCTTCAAGGTGGAGCTCACCCACCTGGGGATTCTTCGCTTGAGGTATAACCGAGGAGAAAGTCAGCCCTGGCACTGATTTAATGAGACCCGTCACAGTATCACCATCTTTCGATTAGTTTGTCCTTTACATGCGGGACCTGATCTTTGAGACAGGCATATGACTAGTGGAAGGATCAACCATGTAGCATCACCAACCACATCTGCAATGTTTGAGGTATGACTGAGCAGACCACTCAGACCCCAACACAAGCCCAAACCGTCGTCCCGAGCATTCAATTCCATTCGATTAGTTTGTCCTTCGTACATGCACAGCCTGATCTTTGAGACAATAATATGACTAATGGAAAGATCAACCGGGTACCATCACCAACCACATCTGCAATGTTTGAGGTATGACTGAGCAGACCACTCAGACCCCAACACAAGCCCGAACCATCTCTTCCCAAATCGACATGTTTCCCCTTAATTAGTCATCACCTCTGCATGACGCTCGTGTATCTTGCAGAAACAGTAGATACACATTCTCAAGCCACCCTTATGAACATCATCACCCAAGGCATGACTGAGGAGGAAGGCACCCCAACTTGTCCAATAATGAACCATGGAAATCGTTACCCTGTTGGTGTGAGTTTCTTAGGACCCAAATAACTCGCACGTGGCCCCGACAATGCGTTGAGCAAAGCACTCCCACCAATCATTGCCCAAGGCAGCTTGCTATGGTTCGCATGGAATATCACTGAATGAGAAATTTAGGAGCACGCTCTCGCATCCTGGTGATACCGACAGTTTCGCGCTTGAACCACTACCAAAATTCCACAACGCTCCAGAGAAGGTGAGGAAAAGGCGGTACAGCAAGGGACGACAAAGGAACCCAATCCCACCATGCCTCCCACATCCCAACATCTGCAAGAACTCAACCACAATCAGTGGATTTTAAGCAAAGCCCGACCCGCAACGCTCCATGAAAGGTGAGGAAAAAGGTGGGTACGACAGGACGGGGAAACAACCCAATCCCACCCATACCCCCCACATCCCACCAGTGAGGAAAAAGGTAGGAACGTCAGGGGATGAGGAGGGAAACCCCCATCCCGCCGTGCCTCCCACATCTCACATTCCGTAGGAACTCAACCGCCATGAGGCAGCTTTTAAGCAGACGAACCAGCAACGCTCAAGAGACGTCGAGGAAAAGGAGTCATGGTAGGTACGGGGGTCCTATGTCCCGCCGCGCCGCCCACATCCCACCATCCACAGGATCCCACAAACCGTGAGGCGGTATTTAAGCACCCAGCCCGCAATGCTCCACAGACGGGGAGGAAAAGGCAGGCACGTCAGGGGACGGGGCAAAAACCCAATCCCGCCGCGCCCCCCACATCCCACCATCCGCAGCAACTCAACCGCCCTGAGGCAGCTTTTAAGCAAGCAGAGCCGCACTGCTCTAGAGAAGGCGAGGGAAGGGCAGGAGCGTCGAGGGACGACAAAGGAACACCAACCCACCATGCCTCCCACATCCCACCATCCAAGGAACTCCGCCACCAACAGGTGGCCTTTTAAGCAAGCCCGAACCGCAACGCTCCATGAAAGGTGAGGAAAAAGGCGGGCACGGCATGAGACTGGGCAAAAACCCATTCTTTCCAATGCCCCCCACATCCCACCGGTGAGGAAAAGGAATTACAGCGTCCCACCGCCATGCCTCCCACATCCCACCTTCCGAAGGAACTCAACCGCCATGAGGCAGATTTTAAGCAGACGAACCCACAACGCTCCAGGGACGTTGAGGAAAAGGAGTCATGACAGGAACGGAGGCCCTATGTCCCGCCGCACCCCCCACATCCCACCATTCAAAAGAACTCAACCACCGTTGCGAAACTTTTAACCAAGAACCAGGACACCAACCATGCTCATCTATCATCATCCCATCCAAGTTATATCTGTCTAGTATCGCATCGTCTTTTTAGCAAGCCCTTGGAACCCGAAACCAAAATTGTGCGAGAGAATTCAACCCAAGCATATAGACGGGGCCCTTACATCAGCACCAACAAAATTCCACTACCAACAGGGAGAACTCCAAAGGGACAAGTGAGGTTCTTCTAGGTGGAGCTCACCCACCTGGGGATTCTTCGCTTGATGTATAACCGAGGAGAAAGTCAGCCGTGTCACTGATTTAATGAGACCCTTCACAGTATCACCATCTTTCGATTAGTTTGTCCTTGTACATGCAGGACCTGATCTTTGAGACACGCATATGACTAGTGGAAGGATCACCCATGTAGCGTCACTAACCACATCTGCAATGTTTGAGGTATGACTGAGCAGACCACTCAGACCCCAACACAAGCCTAAACCGTCGTCCCGAGCATTCAATTCCATTCGATTAGTTTGTCCTTTGTACATGCACGACCTGATCTTTGATACAAGCATATGACTAATGGAAGGATCAGCCAGGTAGCATCACCAACCACATCTGCAATGTTTGAGGTATGACTGAGCAAACCACTCAGACCCCAACACAAGCCCAAACCATCTTCCCAAATCGACATGTTTCCCCTTAATTAGTCATCACCTCTGTATGACGCTCGTGTATCTTGCAAAAACAATAGATACACATTCTTCGCTTGATGTATAACCGAGGAGAACGTCAAACTTGTCACTGATTTAATGAGACCCTTCACAGTATCACCATCTTTCGGTTAGTTTGTCCCTGTACATGCACAGACTGATCTTTGAGACAAGCATATGACTAGTGTTCTCATCGGATATCCAACCAAGCCAAACCGTGTTCCATCATTCACATGGAAACATGTACAAGGACCAAATGAAAGCGAGGAGAAATTAAACCCCCACTTACGGATGAGGGTGCCAACGAGACCAACGTTCCCTTCCCAAAAAAGGGAGACCGCAGTATCTTGACAACCATCCACCACTCCCACACAATCGCGTAAGCACAACCATCAACCCACACAACTGACCGTCACGCCTCGAGGGAAGCAACCCGAGAGGCATCACAATGCAGCACATGAAGGCAGGGAAAGCCCGCTATGCATGACACAAGGGAAGGATTGATATACCCAACCCCCTAGCGCCAACGAGACCAACGTTCCATTCCCAAAAAAGGGAGACCGCAGTATCTTGACAACCATCCACCACTTCCACACAATCGCATAAGGGCAACCATCAACCCACACAACTGATCATGCACAACCTGATCTTTGAGACAAGCATATGACTAGTAGAAGGATCAGCCATGTAGCATCACCAACAACATCTGCATTGTTTGAGGTATGACTGAGCTCACCACTCAGACCCCAACACAAGCCCAAACCATCATCCCGAACATTCAATTCCGTTCCATTAGTTTGTCCTTTGTACATGCACAACCTGATCTTTGGGACAAGCATATGACTAATGGAAGGATCAGCCAGGTTGCATCACCAACCACATCTGCAATGTTTGAGGTATGACTGAGCAGACCACTCAGACCCCAACACAAGCCCAAACCGTCTTTCCAAATCGACAGGAACCCAATTAATGAGTCATCACCTCTGCATGATGCTCAATACCGCAATTGTGCGAGAGAATTCAACCCAAGCATATAAACAGGGCCCGTATATCATAACTGACAAAATTCCACTACCAACAGGGAGAACTCCGAAGGGACAAGTGAGGGTCTTCTAGGTGGAGCTCACCCACCTGGGGATTCTTCTCTTGATGTATAACTGAGGAGAAAGTCAGCCCTGGCACTAATTTAATGAGACCCATCACAGTATCACCATCTTTCGATTAGTTTGTCTTTGTACATGCGGGACCTGATCTTTGAGTCAAGCATATGACTAGTTGAAGGATCAGCCATGTAGCATCACCAACAACATCTGCATTGTTTGAGGTATGACTGAGCTAACCACTCAGACCCCAACACAAGCCCAAACCGTCGTCCCGAACATTCAATTCCATTCGATTAGTTTTTCCTTTGTACATGCACCACCTGATCTTTGGGACAAGCATATGACTAATGGAAGGATCAGCCAGGTAGCATCACCAACCACATCTGCAATGTTTGAGGTATGACTGAGCAAACCACTCAGACCCCAACACAAGCCCAAACCATCTTCCCAAATCGACAGGATTCCCCTTAATGAGTCATCACCTCTGCGTGACGACGCTCGTGTATCTTGTCGAAACAATAGATACACATTCTTCGCTTGATGTATAACCGAGGAGAACGTCAAACTTGTCACTGATTTAATGAGACCCTTCACAATATCACCATCTTTCGGTTAGTTTGTCCCTGTACATGCACAGACTGATCTTTGAGACAAGCATTTGACTAGTGTTCTCAACGGATATCCAACCAAGCCAAACCGTGTTCCATCATTCACATGGAAACATGCACAAGGACCAAATGAAAGCGAGGAGAAATTAATCCCCCACTTACGGATGAGGGTGCCAACGAGACCAACGTTCCCTTCCCAAAAAAGGGAGACCGCAGTATCTTGACAACCATCCACCACTCCCACACAATCGCGTAAGCACAACCATCAACCCACACAACTGACCGTGACGCCTCAAGGGAAGCAACCCGAGAGGCATCACAATGCAGCACATGAAGGCAGGGAAAGCCCGCTATGCATGACACAAGGGAAGGATTTATATACCCAACCCCCTAGAGCCAAGGAGACCAACGTTCCCTTCCCAAAAAAGGGAGACCGCAGTATCTTGACAACCATCCACCACTCCCACACAATCGCGTAAGCACAACCATCAACCCACACAACTGACTGTGACACCTCGAGGGAAGCAACCCGAGAGACATCACAATGCAGCACATGAAGGCAGGGAAAGCCCGCTATGCATGACACAAGGGAAGGATTTATATACCCAACCCCCTAGAGCCAAGGAGACCAACGTTCCCTTCCCAAAAAAGGGAGACCGCAGTATCTTGACAACCATCCACCACTCCCACACAATCGCGTAAGCACAACCATCAACCCACACAACTGACCGTGACGCCTCAAGGGAAGCAACCCCAGAGGCATCACAATGCAGCACATGAAGGCAGGGAAAGCCCGCTATGCATGACACAAGGGAAGGATTTATATACCCAACCCCCTAGAGCCAAGGAGACCAACGTTCCCTTCCCAAAAAAGGGAGACCGCAGTATCTTGACAACCATCCACCACTCCCACACAATCGCGTAAGCACAACCATCAACCCACACAACTGACTGTGACGCCTCGAGGGAAGCAACCCGAGAGACATCACAATGCAGCACATGAAGGCAGGGAAAGCCCGCTATGCATGACACAAGGGAAGGATTTATATACCCAACCCCCTAGAGCCAACGAGACCAACGTTCCCTTCCCAAAAAAGGGAGACCGCAGTATCTTGACAGCCATCCACCACTCCCACACAATCGCGTAAGCACAACCATCAACCCACACAACTGACCGTGACGCCTCGAGGGAAGCAACCCGAGAGGCATCACAATGCAGCACATGAAGGCAGGGAAAGCCCGCTATGCATGACACAAGGGAAGGATTGATATACCCAACCCCCTAGAGCCAACGAGACCAACGTTCCCTTCCCAAAAAAGGGAGACCGCAGTATCTTGACAACCATCCACCACTCCCACACAATCGCGTAAGCACAACCATCAACCCACACAACTGACCGTGACGCCTCGAGGGAAGCAACCCGAGAGGCATCACAATGCAGCACATGAAGGCAGGGAAAGCCCGCTATGCATGACACAAGGGAAGGATTGATATACCCAACCCCCTAGAGCCAACGAGACCAACGTTCCCTTCCCAAAAAAGGGAGACCGCGGTATCTTGACAACCATCCACCACTCCCACACAATCGCATAAGCGCAACCATCAACCCACACAACTGATCATGCAGGACCTGATCTTTGAGACAAGCATATGACTAGTGGAAGGATCAGACATGTAGAATCACCAACAACATCTGCATTGTTTGAGGTATGACTGAGCTCACCACTCAGACCCCAACACAAGCCCAAACCGTCATCCCGAACATTCAATTCCGTTCGATTAGTTTGTCCATTGTACATGCACAACCTGATCTTTGAGACAAGCATATGACTAATGGAAGGATCAACAAGGTTGCATCACCAACCAAATCTGCAATGTTTGAGGTATGACCCCACCTCAACGTCCTTCCCTTCAAGGCACGCCGCATGCACCAAGACGGGCCTCGAGGCCCCTTCAAATCGTCTCACTCGGATGCCATTGTCTGGAAACGACTATCAGCCCGCAAGATCACACATGCGACAAACCCCATCTCGTTGTCATCGTTTTTAGGGCGCACTACCTCGGGAAAGACAAGCCCCAAGCACGGGACGAATCATCGAGAATTCATGGCATTGCGTCCATGCCATTTTCCATGTCACTGGGCATGTCATCGGGTGGCTCTAGGCACGCAGGACAAGACCCACGCCCAGGGGGGGTCGCCGACCACTCCCCCCCCTAAAGAGACATTTATGCATTTCCAGCTATTCCACCAGGAAACATCAACAGTGACGAGGAGACATACTGATGGGTTTAGACCACCCTAAGGGCACCGCAGTGCATGAAAGACAACACGGGTTGCCCTAAAAGAGCTATGAAACCATAGGAAGGGCCACCGACGTGACCCCTTAGGCACATGAAGGCCGCCGACACGTCATGGCATCCGTCCCGCGTCTCGTCCATCACCGCAGAGAAGACACGCCCCATGTCCAGAGCGGGTCCTCACGCATGAAAGGAATTATCTTGAGGCGGTCATTGTCATTACATACCGTACCCAACAACATATGACAAACCCCACCACGTCGTCCTTCCTTGCAAGGCACACCGCATCCTCCAAGGCAAGCCCCGATGCCCCTTCAAATCGTCCCACTCGGGTGGCGTTGTCTCCACGTGATTGTCAGTACGTCGGACCTGACACGCGACGCACCCCGGCTCATTGTCATCACTTTTATGGCGCATTACCTCAGACAAGACAAGCCCCAAGCACCGTATGAATCCTCAAGCTTTCATGGATTTGTCTGGAGGCCATTTTTCCATGTCCGTGGGCATGTCACTAGGTGGCTCTGGGCACGCAGGACAAGACCCACGCCCAGGGGGGGTCGCCGACCACTCCCCCCCTAAAGAGACATTTATGCATTTTCAGCTGTCCCACCAGGAAACATCAGCACTGACGAGGAGACATACTAACGGGTTTAGACAACCCTGTGGGCACCACAGCGCATGAAAGACAACACGTGTTGCCCTAAAAGATATATGAAACCATAGGAACAGCCACCGATGTGACCCCTTAGGCACATGAAGGCCGCCGACACGTAGTAGCATTCATCCCGGGTAGCGTCCAACACCGCCGAGAAGACAGGCCCCATGTCCAGAGAGGGTCCTCACGCATGAAATGAATTCTCTTTAGGTGGTCATTGTCATTACATACGGGACACGACAACAGATGACAAACCCCACCGCAACGTCCTTCCTTTCAAGGCACGCCACACGCACCAAGACGGGCCTCGAGGCCCCTTCAAATCGTCTCACTCAGATGCCATTGTCTGGACACGACTGTCAGTCCGCAGGATCACACATGCGACAAACCCCATCTCATTGTCATCGTTTTTAGGGCGCACTACCTCGGGCAAGACAAGCCCCAAGCACGGGACGAATCATCAGAAATTCATGGCACTGCGTCGATGCCATTTTCCATGTCACTCGGCATGTCAGTGGGTGGCTCTAGGCACGCAGGACAAGACCCACGCCCAGGGGGGGTCGCCGACCACTCCCCCCCTAAAGAGACATTTATGCATTTCCAGCTATACCACCAGGAAACATCAACAGTGACGAGGAGACATACTGATGGGTTTAGACCACCCTAAGGGCACCGCAGTGCATGAAAGACAACACGGGTTGCCCTAAAAGAGCTATGAAACCATAGGAAGGGCCACCGACGTGACCCCTTAGGCACATGAAGGCCGCCGACACGTCATGGCATCCGTCCCGCGTCTCGTCCATCACCGCAGAGAAGACGCGCCCCATGTCCAGAGCGAGTCCTCACGCCTCAAAGGAATTATCTTTAGGTGGTCATTGTCAATACATACCGTACCCAACAACATATGACAAACCCCACCACATCGTCCTTCCTTGCAAGGCACACCGCATCCACCAAGGCAAGCCCCGAGGCCCCTTCAAATCGTCTCACTCGGATGCCGTTGTCTCCACGTGATCGTCAGTACGTCGGACCTCACACACGCGACAAACCCCATCTCATTGTCATCGTTTTTATGGCGCACTACCTCGGGCAAGACAAGCCCGAAGCACGGGACAAATCATCAGGAATTCTTGGCATTGCGTCGATGCCATTTTCCACGTCACTCGGCGTGGGTCTGACACGCGACGCACCCCAGCTCATTGTCATCACTTTTATGGCGCATTACCTCAGACAAGACAAGCCCCAAGCACCGTACGAATCATCAGGCTTTCATGGATTCGTCTGGAGGCCGTTTTTCCATGTCCGTGGGCATGTCACTGGGTGGCTCTGGGCACACAGGACAAGACCCACGCCCAGGGGGGGTCGCCGACCACTCCCCCCCTAAAGAGACATTTATGCATTTCCAGCTGTCCCACCAGGAAACATCAGCACTGACGAGGAGACATACTGATGGGTTCAGACAACCCTGTGGGCACCACAGCGCATGAAAGACAACACGTGTTGCCCTAAAAGAGATATGAAACCATAGGAATAGCCACCAATGTGACCCCTTAGGCACATCAAGGCCGCCATCACGTACTAGCATCCATCCCGGGTAGCGTCCAACACCGCCGAGAAGACAGGCCCCATGTCCAGAGAGGGTCCTCACGCATGAAATGAATTCTCTTTAGGTGGTCATTATCATTACATACGGGACACGAAAACACATGAATAACCACACCTCAACGTCCTTCCTTTCAAGGCACACCGCATGCACCAAGACGGGCCTCGAGGCCCCTTCAAATCGTCTCACTCGGATGCCTTTGTCTGGAAACGACTGTCAGCCCGCAAGATCACACATGCGACAAAACCCATCTCATTGTCATCGTTTTTAGGGCGCACTACCTCGGGAAAGACAAGCCCCAAGCACGGGACGAATCATCAAGAATTCATGGCATTGCGTCGATGCCATTTTCCATGTCACTGGGCATGTCATCGGGTGGCTCTAGGCACGCAGGACAAGACCCACGCCCAGGGGGGGTCGCCGACCACTCCCCCCCTAAAGAGACATTTATGCATTTCCAGCTATTCCACCAGGAAACATCAAAAGTGACGAGGAGACATACTGAGGGGTTTAGACCACCCTAAGGGCACCGCAGTGCATGAAAGACAACACGGGTTGCCCTAAAAGAGCTATGAAACCATAGGAAGGGCCACCGACGTGACCCCTTAGGCACATGAAGGCCGCCGACACGTCATGACATCCGTCCCGCGTCTCGTCCATCACCGCAGAGAAGACACGCCCCATGTCCAGAGCGGGTCCTCACGCATGAAATGAATTATCTTTAGGCGGTCATTGTCATTACATACCGTACCCAACAACATATGACAAACCCCACCACGTCGTCCTTCCTTGCAAGGCACACCGCATCCTCCAAGGCAAGCCCCGATGCCCCTTCAAATCGTCCCACTCGGGTGGCGTTGTCTCCACGTGATTGTCAGTACCTCGGACCTGACACGCGACGCACCCCGGCTCATTGTCATCACTTTTATGGCGCATTACCTCAGACAAGACAAGCCCCAAGCACCGTATGAATCCTCAAGCTTTCATGGATTTGTCTGGAGGCCATTTTTCCATGTCCGTGGGCATGTCACTAGGTGGCTCTGGGCACGCAGGACAAGACCCACGCCCAGGGGGGGTCGCCGACCACTCCCCCCCTAAAGAGACATTTATGCCTTTCCAGCTGTCCCACCAGGAAACATCAGCACTGACGAGGAGACATACTGGAGGGTTTAGACAACCCTGTGGGCACCACAGCGCATGAAAGTCAACACGTGTTGCCCTAAAAGATATATGAAACCGTAGGAACAGCCACCGATGTGACCCCTTAGGCACATGAAGGCCGCCGACACGTAGTAGCATTCATCCCGGGTAGCGTCCAACACCGCCGAGAAGACAGGCCCCATGTCCAGAGAGGGTCCTCACGCATGAAATGAATTCTCTTTAGGTGGTCATTGTCATTACATACGGGACACGACAACAGATGACAAACCCCACCGCAACGTCCTTCCTTTCAAGGCACGCCACACGCACCAAGACGGGCCTCGAGGCCCCTTCAAATCGTCTCACTCGGATGCCATTGTCTGGACACGACTGTCAGTCCGCAGGATCACACATGCGACAAACCCCATCTCATTGTCATCGTTTTTAGGGCGCACTACCTCGGGCAAGACAAGCCCCAAGCACGAGACGAATCATCAGGAATTCATGGCACTGCGTCGATGCCATTTTCCATGTCACTCGGCATGTCATTGGGTGGCTCTAGGCACGCAGGACAAGACCCACGCCCAGGGGGGGTCGCCGACCACTCCCCCCCTAAAGAGACATTTATGCATTTCCAGCTATACCACCAGGAAACATCAACAGTGACGAGGAGACATACTGATGGGTTTAGACCACCCTAAGGGCACTGCAGTGCATGAAAGACAACACGGGTTGCCCTAAAAGAGCTATGAAACCATAGGAAGGGCCACCGACGTGACCCCTTAGGCACATGAAGGCCGCCGACACGTCATGGCATCCGCCCCGCGTCTCGTCCATCACCGCAGAGAAGACACGCCCCATGTCCAGAGCTGGTCCTCACGCCTCAAAGGAATTATCTTTAGGCGGTCATTGTCAATACATACCGTACCCAACAACATATGACAAACCCCACCACGTCGTCCTTCCTTGCAAGGCACACCGCATCCACCAAGGCAAGACCCGAGGTCCCTTCAAATCGTCCCACTCGGATGGCGTTGTCTCCACGTGATTGTCAGTACGTCGGACCTGACACGCGACGCACCCCGGCTCATTGTCATCACTTTTATGACGCATTACCTCAGACAAGACAAGCCCCAAGCACCGTACGAATAATCAAGCTTTCATGGATTTGTCTGGAGGTCGTTTTTCCATGTTCGTGGGCATGTCACTGGGTGGCTCTGGGCACGCAGGACAAGACCCACGCCCAGGGGGGGTCGCCGACCACTCCCCCCCTAAAGAGACATTTATGCATTTCCAGCTGTCCCACCAGGAAACATCAGCACTGACGAGGACACATACTGATGGGTTCAGACAACCCAATGGGCACCACAACGCATGAAAGACAGCACGTGTTGCCCTTAAAGAGCTACGAATCCATACGAACAGCCACCAAAGTGACCCCTTAGGCACACGAAGGCCGCCGACACGTCATGGCATCCGTCCCGGGTATCATCCAACACCGCCGAGAAGACAGGACCCATGTCCAGAGTGGGTCCCCGCGCATGAAATGAATTATCTTTAGGCGGTCATTGTCTTTACATTCCGAACACAACAACATGTGACAAACCCCACCTCGACGTCCTTCCTTTCAAGAAACGCCACATGCACCAAGACGGGCCCCGAGACCCCTTCAAATCGTCTCACTCGGATGCCATTGTCTGAACGCGACTGTCAGTCCGCAGGATCTCGAAGGCGACAAACACCATCCCATTGTCATCGTTTTTATGGCGCACTACCTCGGGCAAGACAAGCCCCAAGCACGGGACGAATCATCAGGCATTCATGGCATTACGTCGATGTCATTTTGCATGTCAATGGGCATCACATTGGGTGGCTCTAGGCACGCAAGACAAGACCCACGCCCGGGGGGGTCGCCGACCACTCCCCCCCTAAAGAGACATTTATGCATTTCCAGCTATTCCACCAGGAAACATCAACACCGACGAGGAGACATACTGATGGGTTTAGACCACCCTGAGGGCAGGGCAGCGCATGAAAGGCAACACGTGTTGCCCTAAAAGAGCTATGAAACCATAGGAAGGGCCACCGACGTGACCCCTTAGGCACATGAAGGCCGCCGACACGTCATGGCATCCGTCCCACGTATCGTCCATCACCACAGCGAAGACACGCCCCATGTCCAGAGCGGGTCCCCACGCATGAAAGGAATTCTCTTTAGGCGGTCATTGTCATTACATACCGGACCCAACAACATATGACAAACCCCACCTCATTGTCCTTCCATTCAAGGCACACCGCATCCACCAAGGCAAGCCCTGAGGCCCCTTCAAATCCTCTCACCCGGATGGCGTTGTCTCCACCTGATTGTCAGTACGGAGGACCTGACACGCGACGAAACCCGGCTCATTGTCATCACTTTTATGGCGCACTACCTCGAACAAGACAAGCCCCAAGCACCGGACGAATCATCAAGCTGTCTTTGCTTTGTCCGGAGGCTGTTTTTCCATGTCCGTGGGCATGTCACTGGGTGGCTCTGGGCACGCAGGACAAGACCCACGCCCAGGGGGGGTCGCCGACCACTCCCCCCCTAAAGAGACATTTATGCATTTCCAGCTGTCCCACCAGGAAACATCAGCACTGACGAGGAGACATACTGATGGGTTTAGACAACCCTGTGGGCACCACAGCGCATGAAAGACAACACGTGTTGCCCTAAAAGAGATATGAAACCATAGGAACAGCCACTGATGTGACCCCTTAGGCACATCAAGGCCGCCGACACGTAGTAGCATTCGTCGCGGGTAGCATCCAACGCCGCCGAGAAGACAGGCCCCATGTCCAGAGCGGGTCCTCGCGCATGAAATGAATTCTCTTTAGGTGGTCATTGTCATTACATACGGGACACGACAACATATGAAAAACCCCACCTCGACGTCCTTCCTTTCAAGGCACGCCGCATGCACCAAGACGGGCCCTGAGGCCCCTTCAAATCGTCTCACTCGGATGCCATTGTCTGGACGCGACTGTCAGTCCGCAGGATCGCACATGCGACAAACCCCGTCTCATTGCCATCGTTTTTAGGGCGCACTACCTCGGGCAAGACAAGCCCCAAGCACGGGACGAATCATCAGGAATTCATGGCATTGCGTCGATGCCATTTTCCATGTCACTGGGCATGTCTGTGGGTGGCTCTCGGCACGCAGGACAAGACCCACGCCCAGGGGGGGTCGCCGACCACTCCCCCCCTAAAGAGACATTTATGCATTTCCAGCTATTCCACCAGGAAACATCAACACTGACGAGGAGACATACTGAGTGGTTTAGACCACCCAGAGGGAACCGCAGCGCATGAAAGGCAACACGTGTTGCCCTAAAAGGGCTATGAAACCATAGGAAGGGACACCGACGTGGCCCCTTAGGCACATGAAGGCCGCCGACACGTCATGGCATCCGTCCCGCGTATCGTCCAACACCGCCGAGGAGACAGGACCCATGTCCAGAGCGGGTCCTCACGCATGAAATGAATTCTCTTTAGGTGGTCATTGTCTTTACATACCGGACACAACAACATATGACAAACCCCACCTCAACGTCCTTCCTTTCAAGGCACGCCGCACGCACCAAGACGGGCCCCGAGGCCCCTTCAAATCGCCTCACTAGGATTCCATTGTCTGGACGCGATTGTCAGTCCGTAGGATCTCACAGGCGACAAACCCCACCCATCTCATTGTCATCGGTTTTATGGCGCACCACCTCGGGCAAGACAAGACCCTAGCACGGGAAGAATCATCAGGAATTCAGGGCATTGCGTCGATGCCATTTTCCATGTCACTGGGCATGTCATTGGGTGGCTCTAGGCACGCAGGACAAGACCCACGCCCAGGGGGGTCGCCGACCACTCCCCCCCTAAAGAGACATTTATGCATTTCCAGCTATCCCACCAGGAAACATCAACACTGACGAGGAGACATACTGATGGGTTTAGACCACCCTGAGGGCACCACAGCGCATGAAAGACAACACGTGTTGCCCTAAAAGAGCTATGAAACCATAGGAAGGGCCACCGACGTGACCCCTTATGCACATGAAGGCCACCGACAAGTCATGGCATCCATCCCGCGTATCGTCGATCACCGCCGAGAAGACACGCCCCATGTCCAGAGCGGGTCCTCACTCATGAAAAGAATTCTCTTTAGGTGGTAATTGTAATTACATACAGGACCCAACAACATATGAAAAACCCCACCTCGACGTCCTTCCTTTCAAGGCACGTCGCATCCACCAAGACATGCCCCGAGGCCACTTCAAATCGTCTCACTCGGATGGCTTTGTCTCCACGCGATTGTCAGTTCGTCGGACCTGACACGCGACGAACCCCGTCTCATTGTCATCGCTTTTATGGGGCACTACCGCGGGCAAGACAAGCCCCAAGCACAGGAGGAATCATCTAGAGGCCATTTTTCCATGTCTGTGGGCATGTCACTGGGTGGCTCTGGGCACGCAGGACAAGACCCACGCCCAGGGGGGGTCGCCGACCACTCCCCCCCTAAAGAGACATTTCTGCATTTCCAGCTCTCCCACCAGGAAACATCAGCACTGACGAGGAGACATACTGAGTGGTTCAGACCACCCAGAGGGAACCGCAGCGCATGAAAGACAACACGTGTTGCCCTAAAAGAGCTATGAAACCATAGGAACGGCAACCGACGTGACCCCTTAGGCACGTGAAGGCCGCCGACACGTCATGGCATCCTTCCCGCGTATCGTCGACCACCGCCGAGAAGACAGACCCCATGTCCAGAGCGGGTCCTCACGCATGAAATGAATTCTCTTTAGGTGGTCGGTGTCGTTACATACCGAACCCAACAACATATGACAAACCCCAGCTCGGCGTCCTTCCTTTCAAGGCACCCCGCATCCACCAAGACAAGCCTCGAGGCCCCTTCAAATCGTCTCACTCGGATGGCATTGTCTCCACGCGATTGTCGGTACGTAGGACCTCACACGCGACGAACCCCGGCTCATTGTCAAAGCTTTTAAGGCGCACTACCCCGGAGAAGACAAGCCCCAAGCACCGGACGAATCATCACGCATTGATGGCATTGTCTAGAGGCCATTTTTCCATGTCCGTGGGCATGTCACTGGGTGGCTCGAGGCACGCAGGACAAGACCCACGCCCAGGGGGGGTCGCCGACCACTACCCCCCTAAAGAGACATTTATGCATTTACAGCTATCCCACCAGGAAACATCAGCACTGACGAGGAGACATACTGAGTGGTTTAGACCACCCAGAGGGCACCCCAGCTCATGAAAGACAACGCGAGTTGCCCTAAAAGAGCTATGAAACCATAGGAACGGCCACCGACGTGACCCCTTAGGCACATGAAGGCCGCCGGCACGTCATGGCATCCGTCCCGCGTGTCGTCGACCACCGCCGAGAAGACAACCCCATGTCCAGAGCGGGTCCTCACGCATGAAACGAATTCTATTTAGGTGGTCATGGACGTTACATACCGGACCCAACAAGATATGGCAAACCCCAGCTCGGCGTCCTTCCTTTCAAGGCACCCCGCATCCACCAATGCAAGCCCCGATGCCCCTTCAAATCGTCTCACTCGGATGGAATTGTCTCCACGCGATTGTCAGTACGTAGGACCTGACACGCGACGAACCCCGACTCATTTTCAAAGCTTTGATGGCGCACTACCCCGGACAAGAAAAGCCCCAAGCACCGGACGAATCATCAAGCATTCATGGGATTGTCTAGAGGCCATTTTTCCATGTCCGTGGGCATGTCATTGGGTGGCTCTGGGCACGCAGGACAAGACCCACGCCCAGGGGGGGTCGCCGACCACTCCCCCCCTAAAGAGACATTTATGCATTTCCAGCTATCCCACCAGGAAACATCATCAGTGACGAGGAGACATACTGAGGGGTTTAGACATCCCAGAGGTCAGTGCAGCGCATGAAAGACAACACGTGTTGCCCTAAAAGAGCTATGAAACCATAGGAACGAC
>CAUJRU010001340.1:0-20000 GCA_963277665.1 Viscum album | reverse complement strand
ATCCCACCATCCGCAGCAACTCAACCACCCTGAGGCGGCTTTTAAGCAAGCCAAGCCGCACTGCTCTAGAGAAGGCGAGGGAAGGGCAGGAGCGTCGAGGGACGACAAAGGAACACCAACCCACCATGCCTCCCACATCCCACCATCCAAGGAACTCCGCCACCGACAGGTGGCCTTTTAAGCAAGCCCGAACCGCAACGCTCCATGAAAGGTGAGGAAAAAGGCGGGCACGGCATGAGACTGGGCAAAAACCCATTCTTTCCAATGCCCCCCACATCCCACCGGTGAGGAAAAGGAATTACAGCGTCCCACCGCCATGCCTCCCACATCCCACCTTCCGAAGGAACTCAACCGCCATGAGGCAGATTTTAAGCAGACGAACCCACAACGCTCCAGGGACGTTGAGGAAAAGGAGTCATGACAGGAACGGAGGCCCTATGTCCCGCCGCACCCCCCACATCCCACCATTCAAAAGAACTCAACCACCGTTGAGAAACTTTTAACCAAGAACCAGGACACCAACCATGCTCATCTATCATCATCCCATCCAAGTTATATCTGTCTAGTATCGCATCGTCTTTTTAGCAAGCCCTTGGAAGACGGAACCGCAATTGTGCGAGAGAATTCAACCCAAGCATATAGACGGGGCCCCTACATCAGCACCAAAAAAATTCCACTACCAACAGGGAGAACTCCAAAGGGACAAGTGAGGGTCTTCTAGGTGGAGCTCACCCACCTGGGGATTCTTCGCTTGAGATATAACCGAGGAGAAAGTCACCCCTGGAACTGATTTAATGAGACCCGTCACAGTATCACCATCTTTCGATTAGTTTGTCCTTTACATGCGGGACCTGATCTTTGAGACAGGCATATGACTAGTGGAAGGATCAGCCATGTAGCATCACCAACAACATCTGCATTGTTTGGGGTATGACTGAGCTGACCACTCAGACCCCAACACAAGCCCAAACCGTCGTCCCGAACATTCAATTCTGTTCGATTAGTTTGTCCTTTGTACATGCACAACCTGATCTTTGAGACAAGCATATGACTAATGGAAGGATCAGCCAGGTAGCATCACCAACCACATCTGCAATGTTTGAGGTATGACTGAGCAGACCACTCAGACCCCAACACAAGCCCCAACCATCTTCCCAAATCGACAGGATTCCCCTTAATGAGTCATCACCTCCGCATGACGCTCGTGTATCTTGCAGAAACAGTAGATACACATTCTCAAGCCACCCTTATGAACATCATCACCCAAGGCATGACTGAGGAGGAAGGCACCCCAACTTGTCCAATAATGAACCATGGAAATCGTCACCCTGTTGGTGTGAGTTTCTTAGGACCCAAATAACTCGCACGTGGCCCCGACAATGCGTTGAGCAAAGCACTCCCACCAATCATTGCCCAAGGCAGCTTGCTATGGTTCGCATGAAATATCGCTGAATGAGAAATTTAGGAGCACGCTCTTGCATCCTGGTGATACCGACAGTTTCGCGCTTGAACCACTA
Organism: Viscum album; assembly: GCA_963277665.1. Classification (NCBI taxonomy): domain Eukaryota; kingdom Viridiplantae; phylum Streptophyta; class Magnoliopsida; order Santalales; family Viscaceae; genus Viscum; species Viscum album. The sequence continues at coordinate 18,483 of CAUJRU010001340.1, read as the reverse complement.
CCAAAATTCCACAACGCTCCAGAGAAGGTGAGGAAAAGGCGGTACAGCAAGGGACGACAAAGGAACCCAATCCCACCATGCCTCCCACATCCCAACATCTGCAAGAACTCAACCACACTCGGTGGCTTTTAAGCATAGCCCGACCCGCAACGCTCCATGAAAGGTGAGGAAAAAGGTGGGTACGACAGGACGGGGAAACAACCCAATCCCGCCCATACCCCCCACATCCCACCAGTGAGGAAAAAGGTAGGAACGTCAGGGGATGAGGAGGGAAACCCCCATCCCGCCGTGCCTCCCACATCTCACATTCCGTAGGAACTCAACCGCCATGAGGCAGCTTTTAAGCAGACGAACCAGCAACGCTCAAGAGACGTCAAGGAAAAGGAGTCAGGGTAGGTACGGGGGTCCTATGTCCCGCCGCGCCGCCCACATCCCACCATCCACAGGATCCCACAAACCGTGAGGCGGTATTTAAGCACCCAGCCCGCAATGCTCCACAGACGGGGAGGAAAAGGCAGGCACGTCAGGGGACGGGGCAAAAACCCAATCCCGCCGCGCCTCCCACATCCCACCATCCGCAACAACTCAACCACCCTGAGGCGGCTTTTAAGCAAGCCAAGCCGCACTGCTCTAGAGAAGGCGAGGGAAGGGCAGGAGCGTCGAGGGACGACAAAGGAACACCAACCCACCATGCCTCCCACATCCCACCATCCAAGGAACTCCGCCACCGACAGGTGGCCTTTTAAGCAAGCCCGAACCGCAACGCTCCATGAAAGGTGAGGAAAAAGGCGGGCACGGCATGAGACTGGGCAAAAACCCATTCTTTCCAATGCCCCCCACATCCCACCGGTGAGGAAAAGGAATTACAGCGTCCCACCGCCATGCCTCCCACATCCCACCTTCCGAAGGAACTCAACCGCCATGAGGCAGATTTTAAGCAGACGAACCCACAACGCTCCAGGGACGTTGAGGAAAAGGAGTCATGACAGGAACGGAGGCCCTATGTCCCGCCACACCCCCCACATCCCACCATTCAAAAGAACTCAACCACCGTTGCGAAACTTTTAACCAAGAACCAGGACACCAACCATGCTCATCTATCATCATCCCATCCAAGTTATATCTGTCTAATATCGCATTGTCTTTTTAGCAAGCCCTTGGAAGACGGAACCGCAATTGTGCGAGAGAATTCAACCCAAGCATATAGACGGGGCCCCTACATCAGCACCAAAAAAATTCCACTACCAACAGGGAGAACTCCAAAGGGACAAGTGAGGGTCTTCTAGGTGGAGCTCACCCACCTGGGGATTCTTCGCTTGAGATATAACCGAGGAGAAAGTCACCCCTGGCACTGATTTAATGAGACCCGTCACAGTATCACCATCTTTCGATTAGTTTGTCCTTTACATGCGGGACCTGATCTTTGAGACAGGCATATGACTAGTGGAAGGATCAGCCATGTAGCATCACCAACAACATCTGCATTGTTTGGGGTATGACTGAGCTGACCACTCAGACCCCAACACAAGCCCAAACCGTCGTCCCGAACATTCAATTCTGTTCGATTAGTTTGTCCTTTGTACATGCACAACCTGATCTTTGAGACAAGCATATGACTAATGGAAGGATCAGCCAGGTAGCATCACCAACCACATCTGCAATGTTTGAGGTATGACTGAGCAGACCACTCAGACCCCAACACAAGCCCCAACCATCTTCCCAAATCGACAGGATTCCCCTTAATGAGTCATCACCTCCGCATGACGCTCGTGTATCTTGCAGAAACAGTAGATACACATTCTCAAGCCACCCTTATGAACATCATCACCCAAGGCATGACTGAGGAGGAAGGCACCCCAACTTGTCCAATAATGAACCATGGAAATCGTTACCCTGTTGGTGTGAGTCTCTTAGGACACAAATAACTCGCACGTGGCCCCGACAATGCGTTGAGCAAAGCACTCCCACCAATCATTGCCCAAGGCAGCTTGCTATGGTTCGCATGGAATATCGCTGAATGAGAAATTTAGGAGCACGCTCTCGCATCCTGGTGATACCGACAGTTTCGCGCTTGAACCACTACCAAAATTCCACAACGCTCCAGAGAAGGTGAGGAAAAGGCGGTACAGCAAGGGACGACAAAGGAACCCAATCCCACCATGCCTCCCACATCCCAACATCTGCAAGAACTCAACCACACTCAGTGGATTTTAAGCAAAGCCCGACCCGCAACGCTCCATGAAAGGTGAGGAAAAAGGTGGGTACGACAGGACGGGGAAACAACCCAATCCCGCCCATACCCCCCACATCCCACCAGTGAGGGAAAAGGTAGGAACGTCAGGGGATGAGGAGGGAAACCCCCATCCCGCCGTGCCTCCCACATCTCACATTCCGTAGGAACTCAACCGCCATGAGGCAGCTTTTAAGCAGACGAACCAGCAACGCTCAAGAGACGTCGAGGAAAAGGAGTCATGGTAGGTACGGGGGTCCTATGTCCCGCCGCGCCGCCCACATCCCACCATCCACAGGATCCCACAAACCGTGAGGCGGTATTTAAGCACCCAGCCCGCAATGCTCCACAGACGGGGAGGAAAAGGCAGGCACGTCAGGGGACGGGGCAAAAACCCAATCCCGCCGCGCCCCCCACATCCCACCATCCGCAGCAACTCAACCACCCTGAGGCAGCTTTTAAGCAAGCAAAGCCGCACTGCTCTAGAGAAGGCGAGGGAAGGGCAGGAGCGTCGAGGGACGACAAAGGAACACCAACCCACCATGCCTCCCACATCCCACCATCCAAGGAACTCCGCCACCAACAGGTGGCCTTTTAAGCAAGCCCGAACCGCAACGCTCCATGAAAGGTGAGTAAAAAGGCGGGCACGGCATGAGACTGGGCAAAAACCCATTCTTTCCAATGCCCCCCACATCCCACCGGTGAGGAAAAGGAATTACAGCGTCCCACCGCCATGCTTCCCACATCCCACCTTCCGAAGGAACTCAACCGCCGTGAGGCAGATTTTAAGCAGACGAACCCACAACGCTCCAGGGACGTTGAGGAAAAGGAGTCATGACAGGAACAGAGGCCCTATGTCCCGCCGCACCCCCCACATCCCACCATTCAAAAGAACTCAACCACCGTTGCGAAACTTTTAACCAAGAACCAGGACACCAACCATGCTCATCTATCATCATCCCATCCAAGTTATATCTGTCTAGTATCGCATCGTCTTTTTAGCAAGCCCTTGGAACCCGAAACCAAAATTGTGCGAGAGAATTCAACCCAAGCATATAGACGGGGCCCGTACATCAGCACCAACAAAATTCCACTACCAACAGGGAGAACTCCAAAGGGACAAGTGAGGGTCTTCAAGGTGGAGCTCACCCACCTGGGGATTCTTCGCTTGAGGTATAACCGAGGAGAAAGTCAGCCCTGGCACTGATTTAATGAGACCCGTCACAGTATCACCATCTTTCGATTAGTTTGTCCTTTACATGCGGGACCTGATCTTTGAGACAGGCATATGACTAGTGGAAGGATCAACCATGTAGCATCACCAACCACATCTGCAATGTTTGAGGTATGACTGAGCAGACCACTCAGACCCCAACACAAGCCCAAACCGTCGTCCCGAGCATTCAATTCCATTCGATTAGTTTGTCCTTCGTACATGCACAGCCTGATCTTTGAGACAATAATATGACTAATGGAAAGATCAACCGGGTACCATCACCAACCACATCTGCAATGTTTGAGGTATGACTGAGCAGACCACTCAGACCCCAACACAAGCCCGAACCATCTCTTCCCAAATCGACATGTTTCCCCTTAATTAGTCATCACCTCTGCATGACGCTCGTGTATCTTGCAGAAACAGTAGATACACATTCTCAAGCCACCCTTATGAACATCATCACCCAAGGCATGACTGAGGAGGAAGGCACCCCAACTTGTCCAATAATGAACCATGGAAATCGTTACCCTGTTGGTGTGAGTTTCTTAGGACCCAAATAACTCGCACGTGGCCCCGACAATGCGTTGAGCAAAGCACTCCCACCAATCATTGCCCAAGGCAGCTTGCTATGGTTCGCATGGAATATCACTGAATGAGAAATTTAGGAGCACGCTCTCGCATCCTGGTGATACCGACAGTTTCGCGCTTGAACCACTACCAAAATTCCACAACGCTCCAGAGAAGGTGAGGAAAAGGCGGTACAGCAAGGGACGACAAAGGAACCCAATCCCACCATGCCTCCCACATCCCAACATCTGCAAGAACTCAACCACAATCAGTGGATTTTAAGCAAAGCCCGACCCGCAACGCTCCATGAAAGGTGAGGAAAAAGGTGGGTACGACAGGACGGGGAAACAACCCAATCCCACCCATACCCCCCACATCCCACCAGTGAGGAAAAAGGTAGGAACGTCAGGGGATGAGGAGGGAAACCCCCATCCCGCCGTGCCTCCCACATCTCACATTCCGTAGGAACTCAACCGCCATGAGGCAGCTTTTAAGCAGACGAACCAGCAACGCTCAAGAGACGTCGAGGAAAAGGAGTCATGGTAGGTACGGGGGTCCTATGTCCCGCCGCGCCGCCCACATCCCACCATCCACAGGATCCCACAAACCGTGAGGCGGTATTTAAGCACCCAGCCCGCAATGCTCCACAGACGGGGAGGAAAAGGCAGGCACGTCAGGGGACGGGGCAAAAACCCAATCCCGCCGCGCCCCCCACATCCCACCATCCGCAGCAACTCAACCGCCCTGAGGCAGCTTTTAAGCAAGCAGAGCCGCACTGCTCTAGAGAAGGCGAGGGAAGGGCAGGAGCGTCGAGGGACGACAAAGGAACACCAACCCACCATGCCTCCCACATCCCACCATCCAAGGAACTCCGCCACCAACAGGTGGCCTTTTAAGCAAGCCCGAACCGCAACGCTCCATGAAAGGTGAGGAAAAAGGCGGGCACGGCATGAGACTGGGCAAAAACCCATTCTTTCCAATGCCCCCCACATCCCACCGGTGAGGAAAAGGAATTACAGCGTCCCACCGCCATGCCTCCCACATCCCACCTTCCGAAGGAACTCAACCGCCATGAGGCAGATTTTAAGCAGACGAACCCACAACGCTCCAGGGACGTTGAGGAAAAGGAGTCATGACAGGAACGGAGGCCCTATGTCCCGCCGCACCCCCCACATCCCACCATTCAAAAGAACTCAACCACCGTTGCGAAACTTTTAACCAAGAACCAGGACACCAACCATGCTCATCTATCATCATCCCATCCAAGTTATATCTGTCTAGTATCGCATCGTCTTTTTAGCAAGCCCTTGGAACCCGAAACCAAAATTGTGCGAGAGAATTCAACCCAAGCATATAGACGGGGCCCTTACATCAGCACCAACAAAATTCCACTACCAACAGGGAGAACTCCAAAGGGACAAGTGAGGTTCTTCTAGGTGGAGCTCACCCACCTGGGGATTCTTCGCTTGATGTATAACCGAGGAGAAAGTCAGCCGTGTCACTGATTTAATGAGACCCTTCACAGTATCACCATCTTTCGATTAGTTTGTCCTTGTACATGCAGGACCTGATCTTTGAGACACGCATATGACTAGTGGAAGGATCACCCATGTAGCGTCACTAACCACATCTGCAATGTTTGAGGTATGACTGAGCAGACCACTCAGACCCCAACACAAGCCTAAACCGTCGTCCCGAGCATTCAATTCCATTCGATTAGTTTGTCCTTTGTACATGCACGACCTGATCTTTGATACAAGCATATGACTAATGGAAGGATCAGCCAGGTAGCATCACCAACCACATCTGCAATGTTTGAGGTATGACTGAGCAAACCACTCAGACCCCAACACAAGCCCAAACCATCTTCCCAAATCGACATGTTTCCCCTTAATTAGTCATCACCTCTGTATGACGCTCGTGTATCTTGCAAAAACAATAGATACACATTCTTCGCTTGATGTATAACCGAGGAGAACGTCAAACTTGTCACTGATTTAATGAGACCCTTCACAGTATCACCATCTTTCGGTTAGTTTGTCCCTGTACATGCACAGACTGATCTTTGAGACAAGCATATGACTAGTGTTCTCATCGGATATCCAACCAAGCCAAACCGTGTTCCATCATTCACATGGAAACATGTACAAGGACCAAATGAAAGCGAGGAGAAATTAAACCCCCACTTACGGATGAGGGTGCCAACGAGACCAACGTTCCCTTCCCAAAAAAGGGAGACCGCAGTATCTTGACAACCATCCACCACTCCCACACAATCGCGTAAGCACAACCATCAACCCACACAACTGACCGTCACGCCTCGAGGGAAGCAACCCGAGAGGCATCACAATGCAGCACATGAAGGCAGGGAAAGCCCGCTATGCATGACACAAGGGAAGGATTGATATACCCAACCCCCTAGCGCCAACGAGACCAACGTTCCATTCCCAAAAAAGGGAGACCGCAGTATCTTGACAACCATCCACCACTTCCACACAATCGCATAAGGGCAACCATCAACCCACACAACTGATCATGCACAACCTGATCTTTGAGACAAGCATATGACTAGTAGAAGGATCAGCCATGTAGCATCACCAACAACATCTGCATTGTTTGAGGTATGACTGAGCTCACCACTCAGACCCCAACACAAGCCCAAACCATCATCCCGAACATTCAATTCCGTTCCATTAGTTTGTCCTTTGTACATGCACAACCTGATCTTTGGGACAAGCATATGACTAATGGAAGGATCAGCCAGGTTGCATCACCAACCACATCTGCAATGTTTGAGGTATGACTGAGCAGACCACTCAGACCCCAACACAAGCCCAAACCGTCTTTCCAAATCGACAGGAACCCAATTAATGAGTCATCACCTCTGCATGATGCTCAATACCGCAATTGTGCGAGAGAATTCAACCCAAGCATATAAACAGGGCCCGTATATCATAACTGACAAAATTCCACTACCAACAGGGAGAACTCCGAAGGGACAAGTGAGGGTCTTCTAGGTGGAGCTCACCCACCTGGGGATTCTTCTCTTGATGTATAACTGAGGAGAAAGTCAGCCCTAGCACTAATTTAATGAGACCCATCACAGTATCACCATCTTTCGATTAGTTTGTCTTTGTACATGCGGGACCTGATCTTTGAGTCAAGCATATGACTAGTTGAAGGATCAGCCATGTAGCATCACCAACAACATCTGCATTGTTTGAGGTATGACTGAGCTAACCACTCAGACCCCAACACAAGCCCAAACCGTCGTCCCGAACATTCAATTCCATTCGATTAGTTTTTCCTTTGTACATGCACCACCTGATCTTTGGGACAAGCATATGACTAATGGAAGGATCATCCAGGTAGCATCACCAACCACATCTGCAATGTTTGAGGTATGACTGAGCAAACCACTCAGACCCCAACACAAGCCCAAACCATCTTCCCAAATCGACAGGATTCCCCTTAATGAGTCATCACCTCTGCGTGACGACGCTCGTGTATCTTGTCGAAACAATAGATACACATTCTTCGCTTGATGTATAACCGAGGAGAACGTCAAACTTGTCACTGATTTAATGAGACCCTTCACAATATCACCATCTTTCGGTTAGTTTGTCCCTGTACATGCACAGACTGATCTTTGAGACAAGCATTTGACTAGTGTTCTCAACGGATATCCAACCAAGCCAAACCGTGTTCCATCATTCACATGGAAACATGCACAAGGACCAAATGAAAGCGAGGAGAAATTAATCCCCCACTTACGGATGAGGGTGCCAACGAGACCAACGTTCCCTTCCCAAAAAAGGGAGACCGCAGTATCTTGACAACCATCCACCACTCCCACACAATCGCGTAAGCACAACCATCAACCCACACAACTGACCGTGACGCCTCAAGGGAAGCAACCCGAGAGGCATCACAATGCAGCACATGAAGGCAGGGAAAGCCCGCTATGCATGACACAAGGGAAGGATTTATATACCCAACCCCCTAGAGCCAAGGAGACCAACGTTCCCTTCCCAAAAAAGGGAGACCGCAGTATCTTGACAACCATCCACCACTCCCACACAATCGCGTAAGCACAACCATCAACCCACACAACTGACTGTGACACCTCGAGGGAAGCAACCCGAGAGACATCACAATGCAGCACATGAAGGCAGGGAAAGCCCGCTATGCATGACACAAGGGAAGGATTTATATACCCAACCCCCTAGAGCCAAGGAGACCAACGTTCCCTTCCCAAAAAAGGGAGACCGCAGTATCTTGACAACCATCCACCACTCCCACACAATCGCGTAAGCACAACCATCAACCCACACAACTGACCGTGACGCCTCAAGGGAAGCAACCCCAGAGGCATCACAATGCAGCACATGAAGGCAGGGAAAGCCCGCTATGCATGACACAAGGGAAGGATTTATATACCCAACCCCCTAGAGCCAAGGAGACCAACGTTCCCTTCCCAAAAAAGGGAGACCGCAGTATCTTGACAACCATCCACCACTCCCACACAATCGCGTAAGCACAACCATCAACCCACACAACTGACTGTGACGCCTCGAGGGAAGCAACCCGAGAGACATCACAATGCAGCACATGAAGGCAGGGAAAGCCCGCTATGCATGACACAAGGGAAGGATTTATATACCCAACCCCCTAGAGCCAACGAGACCAACGTTCCCTTCCCAAAAAAGGGAGACCGCAGTATCTTGACAGCCATCCACCACTCCCACACAATCGCGTAAGCACAACCATCAACCCACACAACTGACCGTGACGCCTCGAGGGAAGCAACCCGAGAGGCATCACAATGCAGCACATGAAGGCAGGGAAAGCCCGCTATGCATGACACAAGGGAAGGATTGATATACCCAACCCCCTAGAGCCAACGAGACCAACGTTCCCTTCCCAAAAAAGGGAGACCGCAGTATCTTGACAACCATCCACCACTCCCACACAATCGCGTAAGCACAACCATCAACCCACACAACTGACCGTGACGCCTCGAGGGAAGCAACCCGAGAGGCATCACAATGCAGCACATGAAGGCAGGGAAAGCCCGCTATGCATGACACAAGGGAAGGATTGATATACCCAACCCCCTAGAGCCAACGAGACCAACGTTCCCTTCCCAAAAAAGGGAGACCGCGGTATCTTGACAACCATCCACCACTCCCACACAATCGCATAAGCGCAACCATCAACCCACACAACTGATCATGCAGGACCTGATCTTTGAGACAAGCATATGACTAGTGGAAGGATCAGACATGTAGAATCACCAACAACATCTGCATTGTTTGAGGTATGACTGAGCTCACCACTCAGACCCCAACACAAGCCCAAACCGTCGTCCCGAACATTCAATTCCGTTCGATTAGTTTGTCCATTGTACATGCACAACCTGATCTTTGAGACAAGCATATGACTAATGGAAGGATCAACAAGGTTGCATCACCAACCAAATCTGCAATGTTTGAGGTATGACCCCACCTCAACGTCCTTCCCTTCAAGGCACGCCGCATGCACCAAGACGGGCCTCGAGGCCCCTTCAAATCGTCTCACTCGGATGCCATTGTCTGGAAACGACTATCAGCCCGCAAGATCACACATGCGACAAACCCCATCTCGTTGTCATCGTTTTTAGGGCGCACTACCTCGGGAAAGACAAGCCCCAAGCACGGGACGAATCATCGAGAATTCATGGCATTGCGTCCATGCCATTTTCCATGTCACTGGGCATGTCATCGGGTGGCTCTAGGCACGCAGGACAAGACCCACGCCCAGGGGGGGTCGCCGACCACTCCCCCCCCTAAAGAGACATTTATGCATTTCCAGCTATTCCACCAGGAAACATCAACAGTGACGAGGAGACATACTGATGGGTTTAGACCACCCTAAGGGCACCGCAGTGCATGAAAGACAACACGGGTTGCCCTAAAAGAGCTATGAAACCATAGGAAGGGCCACCGACGTGACCCCTTAGGCACATGAAGGCCGCCGACACGTCATGGCATCCGTCCCGCGTCTCGTCCATCACCGCAGAGAAGACACGCCCCATGTCCAGAGCGGGTCCTCACGCATGAAAGGAATTATCTTGAGGCGGTCATTGTCATTACATACCGTACCCAACAACATATGACAAACCCCACCACGTCGTCCTTCCTTGCAAGGCACACCGCATCCTCCAAGGCAAGCCCCGATGCCCCTTCAAATCGTCCCACTCGGGTGGCGTTGTCTCCACGTGATTGTCAGTACGTCGGACCTGACACGCGACGCACCCCGGCTCATTGTCATCACTTTTATGGCGCATTACCTCAGACAAGACAAGCCCCAAGCACCGTATGAATCCTCAAGCTTTCATGGATTTGTCTGGAGGCCATTTTTCCATGTCCGTGGGCATGTCACTAGGTGGCTCTGGGCACGCAGGACAAGACCCACGCCCAGGGGGGGTCGCCGACCACTCCCCCCCTAAAGAGACATTTATGCATTTTCAGCTGTCCCACCAGGAAACATCAGCACTGACGAGGAGACATACTAACGGGTTTAGACAACCCTGTGGGCACCACAGCGCATGAAAGACAACACGTGTTGCCCTAAAAGATATATGAAACCATAGGAACAGCCACCGATGTGACCCCTTAGGCACATGAAGGCCGCCGACACGTAGTAGCATTCATCCCGGGTAGCGTCCAACACCGCCGAGAAGACAGGCCCCATGTCCAGAGAGGGTCCTCACGCATGAAATGAATTCTCTTTAGGTGGTCATTGTCATTACATACGGGACACGACAACAGATGACAAACCCCACCGCAACGTCCTTCCTTTCAAGGCACGCCACACGCACCAAGACGGGCCTCGAGGCCCCTTCAAATCGTCTCACTCAGATGCCATTGTCTGGACACGACTGTCAGTCCGCAGGATCACACATGCGACAAACCCCATCTCATTGTCATCGTTTTTAGGGCGCACTACCTCGGGCAAGACAAGCCCCAAGCACGGGACGAATCATCAGAAATTCATGGCACTGCGTCGATGCCATTTTCCATGTCACTCGGCATGTCAGTGGGTGGCTCTAGGCACGCAGGACAAGACCCACGCCCAGGGGGGGTCGCCGACCACTCCCCCCCTAAAGAGACATTTATGCATTTCCAGCTATACCACCAGGAAACATCAACAGTGACGAGGAGACATACTGATGGGTTTAGACCACCCTAAGGGCACCGCAGTGCATGAAAGACAACACGGGTTGCCCTAAAAGAGCTATGAAACCATAGGAAGGGCCACCGACGTGACCCCTTAGGCACATGAAGGCCGCCGACACGTCATGGCATCCGTCCCGCGTCTCGTCCATCACCGCAGAGAAGACGCGCCCCATGTCCAGAGCGAGTCCTCACGCCTCAAAGGAATTATCTTTAGGTGGTCATTGTCAATACATACCGTACCCAACAACATATGACAAACCCCACCACATCGTCCTTCCTTGCAAGGCACACCGCATCCACCAAGGCAAGCCCCGAGGCCCCTTCAAATCGTCTCACTCGGATGCCGTTGTCTCCACGTGATCGTCAGTACGTCGGACCTCACACACGCGACAAACCCCATCTCATTGTCATCGTTTTTATGGCGCACTACCTCGGGCAAGACAAGCCCGAAGCACGGGACAAATCATCAGGAATTCTTGGCATTGCGTCGATGCCATTTTCCACGTCACTCGGCGTGGGTCTGACACGCGACGCACCCCAGCTCATTGTCATCACTTTTATGGCGCATTACCTCAGACAAGACAAGCCCCAAGCACCGTACGAATCATCAGGCTTTCATGGATTCGTCTGGAGGCCGTTTTTCCATGTCCGTGGGCATGTCACTGGGTGGCTCTGGGCACACAGGACAAGACCCACGCCCAGGGGGGGTCGCCGACCACTCCCCCCCTAAAGAGACATTTATGCATTTCCAGCTGTCCCACCAGGAAACATCAGCACTGACGAGGAGACATACTGATGGGTTCAGACAACCCTGTGGGCACCACAGCGCATGAAAGACAACACGTGTTGCCCTAAAAGAGATATGAAACCATAGGAATAGCCACCAATGTGACCCCTTAGGCACATCAAGGCCGCCATCACGTACTAGCATCCATCCCGGGTAGCGTCCAACACCGCCGAGAAGACAGGCCCCATGTCCAGAGAGGGTCCTCACGCATGAAATGAATTCTCTTTAGGTGGTCATTATCATTACATACGGGACACGAAAACACATGAATAACCACACCTCAACGTCCTTCCTTTCAAGGCACACCGCATGCACCAAGACGGGCCTCGAGGCCCCTTCAAATCGTCTCACTCGGATGCCTTTGTCTGGAAACGACTGTCAGCCCGCAAGATCACACATGCGACAAAACCCATCTCATTGTCATCGTTTTTAGGGCGCACTACCTCGGGAAAGACAAGCCCCAAGCACGGGACGAATCATCAAGAATTCATGGCATTGCGTCGATGCCATTTTCCATGTCACTGGGCATGTCATCGGGTGGCTCTAGGCACGCAGGACAAGACCCACGCCCAGGGGGGGTCGCCGACCACTCCCCCCCTAAAGAGACATTTATGCATTTCCAGCTATTCCACCAGGAAACATCAAAAGTGACGAGGAGACATACTGAGGGGTTTAGACCACCCTAAGGGCACCGCAGTGCATGAAAGACAACACGGGTTGCCCTAAAAGAGCTATGAAACCATAGGAAGGGCCACCGACGTGACCCCTTAGGCACATGAAGGCCGCCGACACGTCATGACATCCGTCCCGCGTCTCGTCCATCACCGCAGAGAAGACACGCCCCATGTCCAGAGCGGGTCCTCACGCATGAAATGAATTATCTTTAGGCGGTCATTGTCATTACATACCGTACCCAACAACATATGACAAACCCCACCACGTCGTCCTTCCTTGCAAGGCACACCGCATCCTCCAAGGCAAGCCCCGATGCCCCTTCAAATCGTCCCACTCGGGTGGCGTTGTCTCCACGTGATTGTCAGTACCTCGGACCTGACACGCGACGCACCCCGGCTCATTGTCATCACTTTTATGGCGCATTACCTCAGACAAGACAAGCCCCAAGCACCGTATGAATCCTCAAGCTTTCATGGATTTGTCTGGAGGCCATTTTTCCATGTCCGTGGGCATGTCACTAGGTGGCTCTGGGCACGCAGGACAAGACCCACGCCCAGGGGGGGTCGCCGACCACTCCCCCCCTAAAGAGACATTTATGCCTTTCCAGCTGTCCCACCAGGAAACATCAGCACTGACGAGGAGACATACTGGAGGGTTTAGACAACCCTGTGGGCACCACAGCGCATGAAAGTCAACACGTGTTGCCCTAAAAGATATATGAAACCGTAGGAACAGCCACCGATGTGACCCCTTAGGCACATGAAGGCCGCCGACACGTAGTAGCATTCATCCCGGGTAGCGTCCAACACCGCCGAGAAGACAGGCCCCATGTCCAGAGAGGGTCCTCACGCATGAAATGAATTCTCTTTAGGTGGTCATTGTCATTACATACGGGACACGACAACAGATGACAAACCCCACCGCAACGTCCTTCCTTTCAAGGCACGCCACACGCACCAAGACGGGCCTCGAGGCCCCTTCAAATCGTCTCACTCGGATGCCATTGTCTGGACACGACTGTCAGTCCGCAGGATCACACATGCGACAAACCCCATCTCATTGTCATCGTTTTTAGGGCGCACTACCTCGGGCAAGACAAGCCCCAAGCACGAGACGAATCATCAGGAATTCATGGCACTGCGTCGATGCCATTTTCCATGTCACTCGGCATGTCATTGGGTGGCTCTAGGCACGCAGGACAAGACCCACGCCCAGGGGGGGTCGCCGACCACTCCCCCCCTAAAGAGACATTTATGCATTTCCAGCTATACCACCAGGAAACATCAACAGTGACGAGGAGACATACTGATGGGTTTAGACCACCCTAAGGGCACTGCAGTGCATGAAAGACAACACGGGTTGCCCTAAAAGAGCTATGAAACCATAGGAAGGGCCACCGACGTGACCCCTTAGGCACATGAAGGCCGCCGACACGTCATGGCATCCGCCCCGCGTCTCGTCCATCACCGCAGAGAAGACACGCCCCATGTCCAGAGCTGGTCCTCACGCCTCAAAGGAATTATCTTTAGGCGGTCATTGTCAATACATACCGTACCCAACAACATATGACAAACCCCACCACGTCGTCCTTCCTTGCAAGGCACACCGCATCCACCAAGGCAAGACCCGAGGTCCCTTCAAATCGTCCCACTCGGATGGCGTTGTCTCCACGTGATTGTCAGTACGTCGGACCTGACACGCGACGCACCCCGGCTCATTGTCATCACTTTTATGACGCATTACCTCAGACAAGACAAGCCCCAAGCACCGTACGAATAATCAAGCTTTCATGGATTTGTCTGGAGGTCGTTTTTCCATGTTCGTGGGCATGTCACTGGGTGGCTCTGGGCACGCAGGACAAGACCCACGCCCAGGGGGGGTCGCCGACCACTCCCCCCCTAAAGAGACATTTATGCATTTCCAGCTGTCCCACCAGGAAACATCAGCACTGACGAGGACACATACTGATGGGTTCAGACAACCCAATGGGCACCACAACGCATGAAAGACAGCACGTGTTGCCCTTAAAGAGCTACGAATCCATACGAACAGCCACCAAAGTGACCCCTTAGGCACACGAAGGCCGCCGACACGTCATGGCATCCGTCCCGGGTATCATCCAACACCGCCGAGAAGACAGGACCCATGTCCAGAGTGGGTCCCCGCGCATGAAATGAATTATCTTTAGGCGGTCATTGTCTTTACATTCCGAACACAACAACATGTGACAAACCCCACCTCGACGTCCTTCCTTTCAAGAAACGCCGCATGCACCAAGACGGGCCCCGAGACCCCTTCAAATCGTCTCACTCGGATGCCATTGTCTGAACGCGACTGTCAGTCCGCAGGATCTCGAAGGCGACAAACACCATCCCATTGTCATCGTTTTTATGGCGCACTACCTCGGGCAAGACAAGCCCCAAGCACGGGACGAATCATCAGGCATTCATGGCATTACGTCGATGTCATTTTGCATGTCAATGGGCATCACATTGGGTGGCTCTAGGCACGCAAGACAAGACCCACGCCCGGGGGGGTCGCCGACCACTCCCCCCCTAAAGAGACATTTATGCATTTCCAGCTATTCCACCAGGAAACATCAACACCGACGAGGAGACATACTGATGGGTTTAGACCACCCTGAGGGCAGGGCAGCGCATGAAAGGCAACACGTGTTGCCCTAAAAGAGCTATGAAACCATAGGAAGGGCCACCGACGTGACCCCTTAGGCACATGAAGGCCGCCGACACGTCATGGCATCCGTCCCACGTATCGTCCATCACCACAGCGAAGACACGCCCCATGTCCAGAGCGGGTCCCCACGCATGAAAGGAATTCTCTTTAGGCGGTCATT
This sequence comes from Viscum album, assembly GCA_963277665.1. Classification (NCBI taxonomy): domain Eukaryota; kingdom Viridiplantae; phylum Streptophyta; class Magnoliopsida; order Santalales; family Viscaceae; genus Viscum; species Viscum album. The sequence goes on along the minus strand of CAUJRU010001340.1, from coordinate 2,931 downwards.
GTCATTACATACCGGACCCAACAACATATGACAAACCCCACCTCATTGTCCTTCCATTCAAGGCACACCGCATCCACCAAGGCAAGCCCTGAGGCCCCTTCAAATCCTCTCACCCGGATGGCGTTGTCTCCACCTGATTGTCAGTACGGAGGACCTGACACGCGACGAAACCCGGCTCATTGTCATCACTTTTATGGCGCACTACCTCGAACAAGACAAGCCCCAAGCACCGGACGAATCATCAAGCTGTCTTTGCTTTGTCCGGAGGCTGTTTTTCCATGTCCGTGGGCATGTCACTGGGTGGCTCTGGGCACGCAGGACAAGACCCACGCCCAGGGGGGGTCGCCGACCACTCCCCCCCTAAAGAGACATTTATGCATTTCCAGCTGTCCCACCAGGAAACATCAGCACTGACGAGGAGACATACTGATGGGTTTAGACAACCCTGTGGGCACCACAGCGCATGAAAGACAACACGTGTTGCCCTAAAAGAGATATGAAACCATAGGAACAGCCACTGATGTGACCCCTTAGGCACATCAAGGCCGCCGACACGTAGTAGCATTCGTCGCGGGTAGCATCCAACGCCGCCGAGAAGACAGGCCCCATGTCCAGAGCGGGTCCTCGCGCATGAAATGAATTCTCTTTAGGTGGTCATTGTCATTACATACGGGACACGACAACATATGAAAAACCCCACCTCGACGTCCTTCCTTTCAAGGCACGCCGCATGCACCAAGACGGGCCCTGAGGCCCCTTCAAATCGTCTCACTCGGATGCCATTGTCTGGACGCGACTGTCAGTCCGCAGGATCGCACATGCGACAAACCCCGTCTCATTGCCATCGTTTTTAGGGCGCACTACCTCGGGCAAGACAAGCCCCAAGCACGGGACGAATCATCAGGAATTCATGGCATTGCGTCGATGCCATTTTCCATGTCACTGGGCATGTCTGTGGGTGGCTCTCGGCACGCAGGACAAGACCCACGCCCAGGGGGGGTCGCCGACCACTCCCCCCCTAAAGAGACATTTATGCATTTCCAGCTATTCCACCAGGAAACATCAACACTGACGAGGAGACATACTGAGTGGTTTAGACCACCCAGAGGGAACCGCAGCGCATGAAAGGCAACACGTGTTGCCCTAAAAGGGCTATGAAACCATAGGAAGGGACACCGACGTGGCCCCTTAGGCACATGAAGGCCGCCGACACGTCATGGCATCCGTCCCGCGTATCGTCCAACACCGCCGAGGAGACAGGACCCATGTCCAGAGCGGGTCCTCACGCATGAAATGAATTCTCTTTAGGTGGTCATTGTCTTTACATACCGGACACAACAACATATGACAAACCCCACCTCAACGTCCTTCCTTTCAAGGCACGCCGCACGCACCAAGACGGGCCCCGAGGCCCCTTCAAATCGCCTCACTAGGATTCCATTGTCTGGACGCGATTGTCAGTCCGTAGGATCTCACAGGCGACAAACCCCACCCATCTCATTGTCATCGGTTTTATGGCGCACCACCTCGGGCAAGACAAGACCCTAGCACGGGAAGAATCATCAGGAATTCAGGGCATTGCGTCGATGCCATTTTCCATGTCACTGGGCATGTCATTGGGTGGCTCTAGGCACGCAGGACAAGACCCACGCCCAGGGGGGTCGCCGACCACTCCCCCCCTAAAGAGACATTTATGCATTTCCAGCTATCCCACCAGGAAACATCAACACTGACGAGGAGACATACTGATGGGTTTAGACCACCCTGAGGGCACCACAGCGCATGAAAGACAACACGTGTTGCCCTAAAAGAGCTATGAAACCATAGGAAGGGCCACCGACGTGACCCCTTATGCACATGAAGGCCACCGACAAGTCATGGCATCCATCCCGCGTATCGTCGATCACCGCCGAGAAGACACGCCCCATGTCCAGAGCGGGTCCTCACTCATGAAAAGAATTCTCTTTAGGTGGTAATTGTAATTACATACAGGACCCAACAACATATGAAAAACCCCACCTCGACGTCCTTCCTTTCAAGGCACGTCGCATCCACCAAGACATGCCCCGAGGCCACTTCAAATCGTCTCACTCGGATGGCTTTGTCTCCACGCGATTGTCAGTTCGTCGGACCTGACACGCGACGAACCCCGTCTCATTGTCATCGCTTTTATGGGGCACTACCGCGGGCAAGACAAGCCCCAAGCACAGGAGGAATCATCTAGAGGCCATTTTTCCATGTCTGTGGGCATGTCACTGGGTGGCTCTGGGCACGCAGGACAAGACCCACGCCCAGGGGGGGTCGCCGACCACTCCCCCCCTAAAGAGACATTTCTGCATTTCCAGCTCTCCCACCAGGAAACATCAGCACTGACGAGGAGACATACTGAGTGGTTCAGACCACCCAGAGGGAACCGCAGCGCATGAAAGACAACACGTGTTGCCCTAAAAGAGCTATGAAACCATAGGAACGGCAACCGACGTGACCCCTTAGGCACGTGAAGGCCGCCGACACGTCATGGCATCCTTCCCGCGTATCGTCGACCACCGCCGAGAAGACAGACCCCATGTCCAGAGCGGGTCCTCACGCATGAAATGAATTCTCTTTAGGTGGTCGGTGTCGTTACATACCGAACCCAACAACATATGACAAACCCCAGCTCGGCGTCCTTCCTTTCAAGGCACCCCGCATCCACCAAGACAAGCCTCGAGGCCCCTTCAAATCGTCTCACTCGGATGGCATTGTCTCCACGCGATTGTCGGTACGTAGGACCTCACACGCGACGAACCCCGGCTCATTGTCAAAGCTTTTAAGGCGCACTACCCCGGAGAAGACAAGCCCCAAGCACCGGACGAATCATCACGCATTGATGGCATTGTCTAGAGGCCATTTTTCCATGTCCGTGGGCATGTCACTGGGTGGCTCGAGGCA
>CAUJRU010001339.1:0-164568 GCA_963277665.1 Viscum album | reverse complement strand
ACTAGTTTCTTATATCCTCTATAATTTCTGTCTTTTAAAGTATAAAAACTGATTAATAATATATTTAGACTTTCAATTTTCTAGAATCATATGATATTTAATATTTTTGATGACATTAAAAATTATTTCTAATTCAATTCAATACATAATATCTATAACAGGATAATCGTAATATTTATGTAATAAACTCTTACTTAATTTCATGAAATACTAATAAAAAATAAAAAATATTATAGAACTGGAATTAGTTCTTATATATAAATTATTTTATTCTAGATTTTAAAATAACAATAATAATCACTTAATGTGATTTTTTACCAATTTCATTTATTTTCATTTATATCATATACCAATTATCTACTACACACGATGATCCAAAATTTATATAATTTTTTTATTTTTCAAAATCATGAAAAATTAAGAAGATAATATGATGAAATGAAATTATTATGAGTAAAAATCAATTTAAATACAAGTATATAAAAATAATTTATCTACATTTAGTTATTTCTATGTTATTACAAAAGATGTCTTCAAATAAGGCATGCGAAGTTGTTTTCTAGATTTATCAAAATAATTATTGTTCAAGAAATATAACAATCCTCTTATCTTTTTAAGGTTAATAACATCAATTTATAAAGGATGATAAATCATGATTAATTCATAGTTATACAAATATTAAGCGAAGTAGCATATCCCCTACCTCAACATGAAGATATCAACGTTCTTAGAGATAGAATAGAACACCAAGGGCCAAACTCTGATTACCACTTCTGTGGGGAACTAAAAATAATTAAATCATCACCCCATACAATATTACACTATTTTTAATCGATAAAAAGGAAAATTAAAATGTGATTATAACCCATCATTGAAATATAATAAAATAATTAAAGTGACGGGAACTATATGAGAAGGTAATAATATCATCATTTAACCATGAATCAACCTCATGATATTGGGTTTGAAGTCACTAAAAATGGGATGAAAAGACTATAAAAAATGCACCTATGTCACCATTAACAAAGATAAAAGGTTTATTAATGATATTATTTTAGTGTATTTAAAAAATTATAAGAAAAACAGAAATTTATAGAGAATTGTGAAACACCCTATACAATATTGCAATGGGAAGATGTTGAATATATACCACAACATAAATCAAGAGACCGTGCTGTAACACACTTGGTGAAATATTCATCTGAGATCCACAATGTAGTAAATGATGAAATATTATTAATATAGATGGGTGGACATGCCACAAGGGAACCACCTTGTCATTGGATTTCAATTTCAATATATAATTCCATACATAAACCCTTCCCTACGGTACATTAACCCTAAAATATATAGAATTTAATCAACTCACCTCTCATGGATTCCATGTGACAACCTTCCCCAACCCCCACCTCCATAAAATAAAAATTGAAAGAACCAAAAAACGTATCCTCTTGAACTTTCATGTTGCAGATCTATATCAACAACATAGATTTATCTCCAAAATAAAATCCATGGCATTGCAAAAGCCTCCCCATAACCACATTATATTACATCTAAAATTTCTACTTAATTCCGTTCTTTTTTCCTCTCTAACACATCTGATCACCCAAAACACAAAATAAGGTCTTGGAAAAAACTAGGCCCTAATATAATTTTACTATTATGTAATGATGAATTATTTATTAAATTTGAAAATGATAAGTGTGTTATTTTTAAAGGTAAATCTGATTTACTTTATTCCAAAAGAAAATATAATATTTATTCAATTAATTTTTCTAAATTAACTAACTGAAGTGTTAAGGGTTTAAATGATGTTCAATATGCCAATTTTATGGAATAGAAGCTGTAAAAATATGAATTCTAGCTAACTATACGAGTTGAATAAAATATTTCATATTTATTATTTTCCTAGTTGAACTCTAAACAACACATATTTATGTGAGTTTTTTTGAATGTTAAACTATGAATAGAATAGTTTTGACTTATAACTTATTTTTCAATAGTAAATCCTCTTCAAATAATACATTTATATATATTTAGAATAGTTAAACTACTAGTATATTGATAAATAAGTACATTTTATCGGAATTATATGATTTTAGTAGAAACATGTGTTATTATTTTCTATCACACTAATCTGAAACACTATCTAAATTTATAGATTATTTTAAATTAGATCAATATTAGAAAGTATATCCAATTATATAAATTATAGGTGATAGAGACTGAGAAATATTAAATATAGTATTAATATAGTATCGTGATGAAGGTGATTATTTTTATAAAATTTCAGAACCTAAGACACTCCAACTAAATGATGATTTGGAAAGGAAAATACGACCCTTCAAGAAATGGGTAGAAAAATTCATAAATAGTTTAATTTTTCTATTTTTATAAGAAAAATATATAAATACAACTTTCTATGTTAGTAATAGAATTCTTTTGACCCATTTCAAAAAAAGGCACAATTTGAACTTTGGAAAGGTAGAAGACCTTGAATTGGTTATTTTAGAGTTTTTGTAGAAAAGTATTTATTTTCAATACGAGGTGTGCTTTAGATAAAATAAATTAAAATTATGATAAATTTATTTGTTTTTTCACTCAAATGTTATTATATTTTATATATTATAAAATAAAATAACCATTATTATCGACGATTATATTAATAATTCTTTTGAGAAATGTTTAAATGAAAAATCAATAGATGAAAAATAGAATGAAGATTTTATAAGGGAATTTAACTTTGGGGATAATACAAAGTTATATTTTAATGAACTTTTTTAGTTGGAGAAACACCCTCTTAAATGAATATTAAAAATTCATTGATATTATATTTATAAAAACAATATTTTAAATATTTATTCAAATGTTCAAACTAGAATTATTTGAAGTAATTTATGGGCTTATCATTATTTTGTTTCTAATGTTTCCCTAAAACTATTAGAGAATATTTAAAAATTTATAACTAGATATTTTTTATGGAATATGAAATAGATTTTTTTTCTAGAAATAATTTTTCTTGTATTGTTGAATCACTTCAAAATTATCATATTATTGGGAAGAAATAGATATTTAGAAAAAAACAAGATGAATTCTTAAATATTGGGAGAAATAAAGCTGTATTGGTTTTTTACAGATATTAATAAGACAAAGGAATAATATTTATTGAATATCTTTCACCTGTTGAAAGATTAATAATTATTAAGGTTTTATTATTATATGATGCATTTCATGGTTCTAATTTTTTTCAAATGGATGTGAAAATTTTATTTGTAAATTGTATTATTTTGGAATATTTTTATGAAAAATATCCTAATAGTTACAACCATGAAAAATATAATTATTGACAATCAAAACCCTCAAATGATTTATATATTTGGAAGTAAGCTACTATATCTTGGTATGAAATGTTATCTTATTTATTTTGAAAAATTATATTGTGAATTGAAAATTAGATTTTACATTTTTTATTAAAATGTTTTTTTTGCATTTTTATTGTTTAAATTTATATTGATAATTTTCATTTTTTATATTCATATAAAAAACTCTATAACAAATTTCAATATTTTATAACTTCAAAATTTGATACGAGAATAAATGGATAAAAAAATTATCATTGGTCTTAAAGTTTTTCAAAGTAATGATGATATTTTTCTAAATCATTCAATTTATGCTAAATATTTAGTTAAAATATTTTGGTCTAGATTAAAGTAAAAGTACAAAAACACTAATGAGTGATTATTTAAATGTATATTTTAATGAATCTAGAAAATAAATTATAACAAAACATGGTAGAGGTATGATTGGTAGTGTATTATATTTGATATCTTCTTGTCATGATTTACTGTTTATTGTTTATTTATGTAATATATATAAATAATATTTAAAGTAAAGTCAATAAAATTTTACTAATATTATTATTAAACATATAACAGTTTCTTTAAATATTGGTTTCTTTTTTATTTCCAATTTTTTGACTAAGTTATTTTAATTCTTATTTTAGTGGAAGAAATCTTGATAGAAAAAGTAATTCTATTTTGTGCTTCCTTATTGGTAATTTTTTATTTAATTGAGTCCAAATAAAAAACATTTTGTTTCATTATCAACCACTTTAATAAAATATGTTGTTTCTATACCATGTTCTGCCTAATCACTATGGATCAACAAAACATTTTTATATTTTTGATTTCATTTTCAAAAGATTCATATATTATGTGATGCTAATTTTTCTAATTCTATTTCCAAAATCCATTTTCAAAATTCCTAAACTTGGAATATTGATTTGGGATTTTATTTTTATAGAGAATATATTCCAAAAATAAATATAAGTCTAGAACTTATTTATAAAAAAAATCATCTTGATGATTTCTTTATTATGCCAATGGACTTAACTATTTTTTTTAAAATTAAATTTGTACATGGAATGATAGAAATTTAACTTTTTAGAATATGTTAAGGGGGTTTTAGCATGTTTCTTAGCTAAAATGTTCAATATAAATTCACAATATGTTCAAAAATTGCACCACTTATAATATATTATTTTATTTATATAATACATTGAAATGAATACGTTCCCCATGTTTTGAACATTTATTGTCTGGGAAAAATTTCTATAGTGTATGTATTATTTTTATGAAATTTATTCTTTTTGTTATATTAATTTAATCCTATAAAATATTCTTATAAAACATATTATTTTATATAATAAATATTTGTTATATTTATTTTAATAAGAAAGATAACACGCTATAATTTTTGTAATGTTTTTGGTAATTCCAATGGGGGATTTTTGAAATTATATTTTTTTATAATTGTCAAAAATATGAGAATTATTGAGTGGCTCTTTAACACATCATTTATTTATGTTTTAGTAATTAAAAAATCCTATTTATTCTATCTGACATGAGAAATATAAAAATATTATTTGTGTTTTGATATATAATTTTTAAAAATATCCATAATTGAATAATTTTATTTTCTCACACCATTGGTTGGTTTCAATATTTAGTTATTATTCTTGCATATAAATATTCCATTAAATGTAGAAAAAAGTGTAGTGAAGAAATTGATGATTAATTTTTCTATTACTACTATCATAATATTCATTATAGATATTTACAACAGATTTTGGAGAAAACTCAAAGCCTTACTCTTATATATTTTTATTTAATTTTTCCATACATTGAGAAGAAAAATTAACAAAAACATTGTATAGAAGTTGTTTTTGTGATATAAAATAATCTTTACATAATAATCATTCCATAGTGGAATATAATTTGAGATAAGAAACTACATGTGTAAAGTGGGTAATTCAAAATGGGGGCTTCAAACTAGACATGTCATGACAAAAGGCAATGTGTCCAAAATTGAAAATGCTCAAATTGATTTCCCTATGATGTGGTCTTAATGACCATTGATCATAGGATAATTTACAATGCACCATAGGGACAACTTTGATGTAATGGTAATTGTATTCCTTAATTCATTCCTGCGGTTGAAATGATATTAGAAAACAACTTTTTGAAATGGCCTCTATAACATCAAAAAGTAATTTTGGAAATTTATTCTTCCTTCCTCTGCCTAAAATGTTTTAGTAATAAAATAGATTTAGTATGATTTACACAACATCAAATATAAACATTAAAAATGATAAAATTAACAATTTCCAATAAAAAAATAACTGACTATGAGGCCACAGTTAAAAGAAATAGGATTTTACAATGCTAGAAAAGAGCTAATAATGACACCCTTTATCAACACCTATATTTAGCACTGACAAAATACCCCCTTTATTAGAGCTAATCAACGAGTTTATGAAGGGTCATACTTTGAAATTTTTCTATTAAAATTATATCACACTCTCATAGATAAAAACTACCAATATAGGTTGAAAATATAGAATTTAAATAAATAAAAGCTTCAAAACAATACATGAAAAACACTATATTATTGAAATTTAAAGCATCAGTTTTAAAATTAAATGAGTAAGTAAAAATTATTACATAAATTCAAAATCATTAATATTCCTTTCTCTTTTTCCCCGACCCCAAGTTATGTTATTTCTGATCAAACCACCCCTGCTTCAGCAATAGAATGCACCTATATAAAGGAAAAATTAATTATGTTCGTAATACATTAAAGAAATAAATAAAACAAAAATATTTTATTTTAAACTAAAAATATATACTTTGAGTCATAATTAGTATACCATGAATCATATTGAGTTATGGTTGATTCTGGCACAACACATAGTTTATTAGTGTTTACAAAAGCTAATACAATTTAATTGTCTCACATCAAAGGTGACAATTATCTATGTGAAAATTTACATAAAAATAATATGATAAAAAATAAAAGGAAATTAATCAAGTAAAATAAGATAAAATGATGAAAGATTTTTGAGCTCATTTGCATGATTTTGGTAATTTAATGTGTGTTTGAATCTAAAATGACACCTATATATTAAAAATGTGCACTTTGAGTAATACCTATCACATCATGTTTATAATTGAAGGGATGTTAATTTAAATAATTATCAATGGAAATATAGATCATCCTGTATTATCAATACAATCTGAGTGTGTTTCCTCAGTTTTCAGTGAGTGACACATGTTTTTATTGAAATTATAATTTTTAATATGATAACGGACAATTTTAGTGATATTAGGAACACCATCAATTATATTGAGGTGTAGATGACTCATATATGAAAAAAATGACATATGTATAATTTTAATAATGTATAAAAACAATTTGAATTTGTTCTCTATGTTTTGAGAATATCACTTTTGTTTTTAACTAAATTTCAATTTTAAACTCTAAACATGCATTTATTTCATACATCTAATATCGTGTTCTTATTTTATGTGAGACTGATTATAATACATAATAAATGAATTATGAATCATTTTATTAAATTTTTAAGGGATTTTGAGAAATGTTTCTTGGTTTTTATTGAGTGACACACAGTTTTATCTAAAATTTCATCTTTAAAATAATAAAAAAACAATTTGAGTTATACCGAGAACACCACGTATTAGATAGATGTTTAGTTGATTACTAAATGTCAAAAATCACATATGTATCATTTTCATAGTTAATAAAAACTATCCGAATGCATTTTATTGATTTTGAGTATGAAACTTGTCCTTTTTATTGAAAAAATGTGAATTTTTAATTAAAAGAAACACTCAAGGAATACCAATTACACCATACATAATATTGAGGTGAGTCTAGTTACCACAAATAAAAAATGACTTTTGTAACATTTTCCAAAATTATCAAAATAATATGAATTTTTTCTCAGTTTTGTGCATGTCACTTGGGTTTTTTTACTAAAATGTCATTTTAAACTGAAAACATGCACATTATGTCATACCGATCAGATCATGTGTTAGTTTCATGTGAATATAATTCATTTATATCAAAAAATTATATATTAATCATTTTCCTAAATTTTTAATATAATAAATGTCATTTTTCTTAGTTTTCATTGAATGAAAATTGTTTTGAACTAAAATGACAATTTTAAAATAATAATGGAAATATTGAGTCTTATTGAAAAAAATATATATCATATTGTGGTTTTTATGATCACTATATGTTAAAAATTTCTTATTGATAATTTCACTAATGTATAAAAACAATCATATTTTTTTTATCAGTTTTGAGAATGTCACTTCACTTTTGTATTAAAATTAATGAATATTTTAAATCAAAAGGCACACATGGAGTTATACTGGTCACACCATGAATCAAATTGTGGTGAGGATGATTCCTAAACATCATAAATGTAATATGGATCAATTTTATAAGGTTTGAAAATAACCAAAATGTTATTTCTTATTTATGATAATGTCACTTCTGTTTTTCACGGAAATATCATTTTAAACTAGAAACATGCACATTGATTTATATTGTTCATATTGAATGTTATAATAACATTATAATTATTCTTTAACATAAAATATGATTAATTTATTGTTTTAATAAATCATTATGATTATCTATTTTGTTTTCTCATTTTTTAGTGAGTGAGACACTTTTTGAGCTAAAATTTCATTTTTAAACCGATAACAGACACTTCGAGTCATACAGGGGAAAGGGTGTATCATATTGAGTTGAATATGATTCTTTCACTTCCAAAATAAAATATTGATCAATTTTTTAAATTATTAAAACAATAAAAATTGGTTCACTGGGTTTTGACAACGTCACTTGTTTTTTTACTAAATTTAATGTCAATTTTAAATAAAAACACACACTTGGAGTCTTGTTGATCACATTGTAAGTAAAACTGAGATGAATATGATTCATACACATAAAAAATGACATCTAAATTATTTATTAATGTATAAAACAATCATAATGAATTTTATTAGTTTTGATTATTCCATATGAGTTTTTTTACTAATATTTAATTTTAAATTAAAAAAACACACTTTGAGTCACACTGGTCACATCATGTGTCAGTTTGAGGTGAGACTAGATCCAACATAGAAAAAATGACTTATGAATCATTTTCACATATTATCAATACAATATGAGGGTGTTTGATTAGTTCTTAGTTTGTAAAACATGTTTTGAACTAAAATGTAAATTTTAAACAAACAAAAGACATTTTGAGTCACATCGAGAACAACATGTATCATATTGATGTTTGGATAATTTCTATATGTCAAAATTGAAGTATGGGTCATTTTATTGAAGTATAAAAACAATATGAATGCATTTTATTGGTTTTTATTATGTCTTTTTTCCTTTTTTATAAAATTCAAGTCAATTTAAAATAAAAATACAGACCTTGAGTCCCATCGGTCACACCACATGTTGAATTAAGGTTGAATTTATTCATACACATCATAAATTATAGATGGATCATTTTACTAAATTATCAAAACAATGTGAATGTGTTTTCTTTGTGTATAGTATGTCACTTTTATTTTTTACAAAAATTTCATTTTAAACTAGAAACAAAAACATTGAGTCATATTGGTTATATACATTGTTAGTTTGACAAGATACTGAAACATATATGTCTCAAACGACTTATAAATCATTTTCAAAAATTATCATAACAATCTAAGAATTTTTCATTTCTTTTCTATGAGTGACACACTTTTTGAGCTAAAATGTTAATTTTAAACTGATAATAGACACATTGAGTCTTATCGGGCACACTTTGTGTCATATTGAGGTGATACAGATTCCAACTTGACAAAATGGGATAGGGATCATTGTCTTAAATTATCGAAAACAATTTGAATGACTTTTCATTATTTAGAGAATTTCATTTGTATTTTATACTAAAATTAATGTCATTTTTAAATAAAAATAAACACTTCGATTCATACAGGTAACACCGTGTGATAGATTGAGGCATGGAAGATTCCTATTTTTCACAAATAATATGATGATTGTTCTAATATTGTATCTCAAAATATGAACATGTTTTCTCAGTTTTGATTATGTGATTTGTTTTTTGAACTAAAATGTAAATTATAAACTAAAATATCATACTACCCATCATACCAAGATCACTATAGAGCAGATTAAGTAGTATATTATTGAGTTTTTGATGTGTATTTTTCTTTCATTTATCATCCAGAATTAAAAAAAAGATATTTTTTTGGATCAAAGAGTAAACTTCATTATTCCTAATACACTTCACGTTTTGGGTAGCACATGGGTTCCTATACCATCTATATGGAACATGTTCTTTATTTTCTATCATGTTTTATATAGTTGAATGAAAACATGGATTTCCAAAATATCTATTAAAAACAATATTATTGATAGATAAAAATTATAATGCAATTAACAAAAAAATAGTAGATAAAATGGTGATAATATTAACTAAATAATTAGTAGTGATTCTCCTTTTCATGATGACTTCATAAATTCTGGATCAATTTAATTATTTCCATTTTCTATATTTCAAAAAGAATGTTAAATATCTCATGATTACGAGTATCTTTGAAATAACCTCCCAAAATTGTGCATAAGATTCCACTTCTATATGAAAATAATTATTATGTTAGTAACACTATAACTAAATAAATTAAACATAATTATGAAATTCTACATAAATAAAATTCCAATTTTAATCATAAACTACAGATTTTTATTCATATGTGGTACACCGTGTTTCAAATTGAGTTATGGATTATTTCAATGTACCTTTATATCATATAATTTGTTCAAAATTACAGGTTATCTAACAGTATTGATGTTTGATAACACAGTTTTTTGAATTCATGGGGAATAAAAATAAAATTACTTCATCATGGGTAGATCATCCTTATAGAGTGCATGATCATTGACTAAGAGTGAATCATCCATGTTGAATAAGTAATTTCAATATGTTCCTAGTGAAAATTATTAAAATAACAATTAGATAAAAATTATAAGTATGTTAAAAAAATTTATGATAAAATGTTGAGAAAATCAACTAAGTACTATGAAGTCACATGTTCATCATACATGTGTACAATATGAGTTCATTTTATTCGTTTTAACTATTTTAAGTTCATTTTAAATTACAATGAAACTTTTGTACTTAAAATAAATACATCATGTCAAACTGAACACATTTGGTGTTAGATTGACATGCGGTAATTTCCTACACATGAAAAATAAATTATGGATCATTTTCCTAAATTTTTAAAAAAAAATACAAGCTAGTTTATTCAGTTTTGAATATATGATGTATGATTTAAACTAAAATGAAACAATTTCATTGAAAACATGAATTCATTTTCACACCAACCACATAAATTTAGGGATTGACATGCGGTCAATTCTTAAACATCACAAATGACTTCTAGATCCATTCCCAAATGTTTCAAAATAATCAGAGCTCATTTTTCTAGTTTTGAGAAGGTGATGTCTACTTTGAAATAATGTGTACATTAAAAAAATTATCATTAGGAAAAAATGGTAAAGAAATTTGCTAAAAAAAGATAAAATTGGGACAAAATTAACTAAATTAGTAGTAGGAAGTAACCAATTCATGATGTTTGTATAATTTTCGAAACCATGTATTCTGATAATTATTTTCTCAATAATTGATTTCCTCCATTATACATATTCCTGGGAAACATATCAAAAATAATATAGTATCATTAAGATATTAATGATTTACACCCCATATATGTTTCTAAGGTCATATCCCATCCTAGATCCCAATCATAGTAGGCAACCACCTAAATTTCTTGTTAGAAAAAATTATGAAACTATTTATGATTCTCACTAATTTCTCAATAAATTTACTTATTTTTTTAGCATAAAGTATGTCATCAATCATGACAGTAATATGAAAATATATAAAAACAAATACTTAAAAAATATATTTATTTAAATTATATTTACATTTATAAATTACATATTCTAGGATGCCGGTATTCCCATTTCTTATGATATATTTTTTAATTTTTGAAACATAATAATGAAAATAATTATTGTAATCATGTCACGAACACGACAAAAACATTGACCAAAATAAGTATGTTTCGTTGATTTTGTTGATACCTTATATATAACCTAATCTATTTCAATTTTAAGTAATATACTTGCTTCTTGTATTCATCCATTGACTTAATTCTATAATATATACCATATTAAATGATCAACCTATCTTAAAAAAATTATTTTTTAAACACATTTTGAAACATATAAATCAATTTTTATCAATAAATTGTTTATTACAGTGCATTAAAAATTAATAATACACATCATGCATTGTCTATTTGTTGTATATCCATGCATTGGATCCAAAAAATAAATATTTGGGTTATATAGATTGAACATGATCATCATCTTGTTTTTCTTATAAATCAAATAAAAACAAATTAATAAAAGAAAATATATATTATATGAATAGACTGTAGAGTTTTCCCCCTGAATTGTTGGTATCAAAAAGAGACTTTCTTGTTTTCTTTAATTCTTAAAAGATTTTATTAGTACATGTTTTTGTTTTTAATTTATTCCAACCCCATATAAATTTGTTGTGTTGAAATGATATCAGGATTAATGAATCAAAATCTTTCTTCCTACGATTTCCCATTATATTATAGTAATATAAACTCCTACAGAAAATATGAATAGTTATTAACATTAATGAAAATATTAGTTCATTTTTTGGATAAAAATATTAGGAAAATTTACTTTATACATATATTCTAGACTGATAATTTTATACATTCAGACATTATATTTTCATTTATACTATCGAAACTAACCACATCTATAATGAAATTTACATATATTTATTATTCATTTGGAATGTTGGAAATTTATCCACATTTTTATGTGGGGTATTCATGGAAGTTGTTATTATAATATATACTAAAGTGGAATAGGTGCGGAGAAGGTACTCTCATAAGGTTGTTTTTGTTTTCTTGGTTAGTTTAGTATATTTTCTTGATCAAAACACGTATTTCTCCATCATTTTACTCATATTTAATACCACACCTCACTGCAAACCATTTTCATAAAATATTAATGGTTTTTTATTTGAAAAAAATCCTTATGGATATAAATCATATTTAATTGTATGATTATATGGACGTGCTCTAAAGGTTCCAATAGCATCATTTAGTATTGTAATATATGGATTTTCAAGTGGAACATGCAACTCAGTACTCAAATTTTGAACCACCTCAATCCCCACTCTCATGTTATCTTTTTATGAGTTCTTTTTTTGTACGATATCTCTTAAGATATTATACATCATCCCTATCAAGACAAGGCAATGTGTGGATATTGATCGATAAAAATCACATACAACTTTATGCTATATAATATTTGTAATTTAATGTTATCAGAAGTTGTTTCATTCATGATTAGGATAACAAGTAATAAAAACATTTATTACCTCAGGTATGGTGTGTGATTGAGGGGAATGACTAGACTCAAATATAAGGGGGCCATTTGGTTGTTCAAGTGCAGATCATTGTTCCACCATTTTTTATTATAATCCTTTCATATATATTGGTCTTCCAAACCAAAACGAACAATAATATCTTGAAAATAATCTATTTGTTCTAGAAATCCGTAAATCATATTATATGAATCTTCTTATGGTTTTTTATTCTCGAAATATGGTTTAGGAGACAATCCAAAAACCAACACCTCTAACTTGATCAAATTTTTCTGGCCACTTCAATGCTATTGAATATATTTTTTTCATCTCATACAGTGACTGCCAATTCATATGTTTAAACTATATTAAAAAATATAAACATAAAAAAGCTATTTTTATGTAATACTATTATAAATCACAAAAATTTCTATTATCTAATTCACAAACATGATTCTCATAATTCATTGGTGTTTTCATCAACTAGTTTACCCAAATTATTTACACGTTCCTATTTCCACATCACATGAAGTGGGATGTAAGTTGCTTCAGATTTTGATTCATCAATATTCATAAAAAAATTTACACATGTATTTACATATCACAGAAAACACTAATTATTTAATTAATATAAATATCAAATTCTTCTCTAGTGAAGCGTACCACATCGCTGCTTTGTGATGGAGGTACATTGGTTTTGATGGATGTTTTCTATTTTTAGAACTACATTTTTGTTTCATAAATTAACAATATTATAACAAATTGGATAAAATAAATACTTTCAAAAATATATTATCAACTATAATGCACACGAACTGATTTCAAATTGAAATGAATAATGAAATAATTTAATGTTTCAAGTATTATTATTTGTGAATAAGTAAATGGTTGGTGTGGATTTACTTTCCCCACAACAACCCTAATTTAGAATATGGTTATAAGACTCTAGAATCCTATATGGGATTCTTCAGTGGCTATGTGATATTCCTATGGAAGTCATCTACAATAAATTAACAAGGTATGAAATAATGGAAATCAAATCAACATTCCACTATTATTTTTGGTTAATTAGAGAACGATTATCATAATATTACATTTATATCTCTCAAAAGGGTTTCCTTCATTTTGAACTATACATGACATCATGAGTCCATATCAATCAACATAGTCACCCTCATTACGATCCAATTAAAGTAGATAAACATTGAATTGTTGTGGTCAAGATGTTGGGCACATTGATTCCAACAAATCATTAATTTTATATTCTTACTTCTCACCTTGATAAATTTCTTCCATACTATGGTACTGTGGAATTATTGATTTTTTTTCATAAAAGATTTTTGATCCACTAATAATTATATAGTCTCAGCATAAAATTTATTTTATTCCCAAAGATTGGTAACATGATCACAAAAAAAGATATTTTCAGAATGATTAGTAAAAAATTTAATATATATTATGTTAATATAGTATATAACATATAATATTATAAAGAAAAGAATAATATATTTAAAAAACATTAATATTCTCATTAAATTATAAATATTTATTTTAAATGTTGAAGGTATTTTGATCCTCTATCTTTAATAAAATTTCCCTATTTTTGTTCCCCTATGACGCACAAGACATTTTCAACATTGTGACCACTATAAACTAATCGGGATCTCAAAATGATAGTTTCATCCTTGATTAAATGTTCATCTAAACATATAGTTGTTTTAGTCAGCATCATGATTCAAAAAACTATTTTTTATTTATTTGTGACATAAAATACTTGAATTGGTTGGATGAAGTTATAAATGACTCATCCATTCCCACCTCCACACTGAAATTCACCTTCATGAATCTCATTTCATCATCTTTCCCTTCACTCCTAGTGTGAAACCATTTTCAATAGAAAATTATCACTTGAATTTTCTTTTATTAAGACTCATATATATGTTTGATAATACTAAAATATGACATATTCAAATAAATTGTATTTCAATCCTTAGACCAAAATATGTAAAATAACATCTTCCACTAGTGTAATTGCACTATTTTTAATCATAGTTAAGTCATCATGTTCTTTTGTATAGAATATATAACCATCAATTAAAAAAATAGTACAAGTTATAATGTTTTCCATTGGTCCTAGACTAGCCATTAAATTCATTCAATAATTGAATTAATATTTTATTATACCACCATTAAAATATAATCTCATAACCATCCTGTAAACTATTGAGTATGTGTATCTGATATCCATCCTTTATTCCTTCTATATTCAAATACCTATGTGTGTTTTCTGGGAGTAAACATATGAATCATCATCATCGTTATTATTGAAAAAGTAAAGGTTCTATTTTTCCAATTTTATGATTGAAATTTAAAAAAATATCTTCTATATATCCCTCTGCCCATAAAACATCTGATGTGATGAGACATTGGGAGTGTGATTATATCAACATCATATAGGTAATCACTACAAATTTCAATAGCTTCTTCAACAATATATCAAATTTTCAATAAAAATTTCTGGATGAATTTGGTTCATGATGAACCCTTTTGAAATATTGATATACTAGTCAATATGTTAAATCCATCTGAAACAGAGAGCACAACATAGTATAACCTCCCTATCCAATTGATCAATCATGTAGACCATTATATCAATGAATAATGGTAAGAAAAACATCTATAATTCACATAATATGGTCGAAAACACATTATTTATGTGTGGAAAACTTCTTAGGTTCTATAGATTTAATTCATATAGATTCAAAAAACCAAAATATTTTTGTTAATGTATGTATTACATTATTAGGTGGAATGCAAGATAAAGTGATGATGATCTAATCTTCAATCCAAACATAAATTTTTTTCGATTTTACTCCATATAATATCAAATTAGTCATTAACAGATCATTATTAATATATCAAGATTACCCCTATATAATTTATACACCATTAAGGAAATTGAAAATTTTCAATTTTTCTTATATGGATTGAGTGTGAGATTATTGAGGAAGTAAATTACACCCTATACCCTTTACCGATACCAACTATTCCCTTATCCCCATTTAAATAATATCCATCCTAGCCTTAATGTAATATTTTGTTTTTATTTTAAAATTTAGTGACATGTCAATAATACTATAAAATACTTTTTTTTCTATATGCATGACATGAAGAAAATATTTCACGTGAAGTAATATGGTTTGCTGAAAAAAATTCAATATATTATACGTTATTGAAAATCTATTAACTAGTTAGTGGAGACAGTGCTGTACCTTGTTCATTATTTTCATCGAATATTGTCTCTTGGATTATTATTTATGTTCTTGAGGTAAAGAATTTTGGTGTTCTAAAAACACAATCTTTTTGGAATTTTACAAATGAATTTGGAGTGTTCATTCTTCACAATCGGGGTTCCCAACATTCCATAAATTATATAGCCAGACCAATTTCCATAATCACAAAAGTCATTTATCATCTCATACAATATGAATCTCATTGTGAAATTCCACTTCTATGAGAACCATACATTGTAACACCTGGATCCCCCATCAATTTCATATCTTTGATAAATGGATCCAAATAGACATTAATATCATCACTTGGTTGTTTTGGTCCAGATATAATAAAAGGGAACGCAATTTATTTTTTCTTCATTAATAAAAATGGAGAAAAGTTACAATTTTACAACATGACTATTAATATACTATGAGTACTAATTTTTACATCAACAAAATTTATTCCATATTTAGAAAATGCATGATGTATGTTTCTGAAAAAATTTCTAAATTCCGGATAGCAATAATCACCTTTCGTCAAATGTAAAGTGTCTACTGGATGACGTAGCTTCCAATATTTAATTCATGTATATGCATTCCATGTCTATTGTCCTATGGTTTCCTAAAACTTATATATTCTTCTGATCCCCGGAATGATAGGAATGTATCATACATATTTTGAATAACTTGATTCACTATTCCTTTTTCCATCTGCACCACAATTAGGGTATTTTATGAGTGATTCATATTCCTTGAAAAAATATTCAATCATATTTAAAGAAAATTATTTATTAAATATTAACACAATTTAATATAGGATTTTTAGCCTTATATATTTGAAATTTATCAACATTTTCTTCTTGTATCATATCATTTATAATTCCATATAGTAACATATATTTGGTTTTAGTCCAACCATTGAATGCTTTCAAATTATATAACATTAATAAAATATATAATGTTGTGTATTTAGTACAAACTATATACAATGGTATCTTAACACAACTATTTTACTTCTCAAATTTTTTTTGATAATCACATAGGTAGTCTGTAATTTCCATTTTCATTTCTTCCATACGATCTATAATAACATTTACACTGTTATTCATATGAAATGGTCCATAAACCACAATATCATCCCAATTGGTGTGAATGTTCAGTTTTCCCCATGATTAATTTAATATTTATTTCTCT
The DNA here is from genome assembly GCA_963277665.1 of Viscum album. NCBI lineage: Eukaryota > Viridiplantae > Streptophyta > Magnoliopsida > Santalales > Viscaceae > Viscum > Viscum album. The sequence goes on along the minus strand of CAUJRU010001339.1, from coordinate 147,240 downwards.
TCTCTATTCCGTGATAAAAATTGTAATTCCGACTCTTGAAAACTTATATTATTTTAATAAAAACAATGTAAACACATAAATAGAATTTGATAATGTGAATATGCATGATGTATTAAAAATATGATAATATTTTTGATGCTATATTCATATACTATTTTCAAATCTTTAGAACAAATACATTTTCTATCCATATCCATCCTATTATGTTTATAAAATATTCATTTTATACAAAAATAAATATTTACACATAATATATTAATAATTAATGGTAAAAGTTATAGACAATTATTTTAAGGGGAAAAAAACAATTGATTATTTTAATAATTTTAGTATGATTTAATGAAAATGGGAAATTGAATTTATAAGAAGAAGAACTCTATATGTGGTAGTTTTAATCCTCAAAATTATTCTAATATGATCATCAATAGCTAGTATGGGATGACTAATACTCATAGTAGTTGAAGAAAAATTGGTGAATTTCTTGAGTTGATGGGGGAGCCGTCTCAAGCATACATAAGATATAACAACTATTAGGGAGAGATAAATAATGGGGATGGAAGTAGTCTCCTAAAATATAAATGTAATTGGGATTGAAGTTGGTGAAGCAGCAGTCACAGTTTTTTATATTGTTGCATAATGCTAGGGAATGTAGCAATTCCAGTGGTCTAATATCTATAAGTGCCTCCTTGATTGGTTTGATCATGATATGGATTAGATAGATGGTCTTAAAAAATCATGATGTGATAAAAACTTATGCTCCTACATTCAATTAAATCCTTCAATTACTCCCTGAAAATGAAAAGGCCTTTGGTCTGAGGATTTGATTTCATAAGAGTTTATCTCATCATGACAAAACACTAAAAATTCTAGTATTGTTTTAGTAACCATGCTTAATGGGAGCCCAACAAGTGGGATGAGATGATTTTTTTTTCATTTCTTCTCTTGGTATGTGGTGGGCCAAGTGGTTTTTCTTTAATGTTCTTACATATGACCTTTTGGAATATTTATTTAGAATAACCATTAAAAATACCCATTTATTTAACAACTTTTAAAAATTAAATTAGAATCCAAAATAAAAATTTAAACCATAGGATGTTTCTTTCAGTTTAATCTAATACGAAGCATAAAAAATCACATGAGTTTTCGAAGCCATTAATTATAGATAACTATATAGGGAATCTCATCAAAAAAATCAACATGATTTTTATGTAACAATAATCCAAAATTAAAACATATAAAAATCATTATTATAATTTTATAATTATATAAATACTTAATTATTTAATTATAATTATATAAATACCTAAAAAATTTATATTATTGTTTTTAAATTAAAAATCTTAAAATTCACATTTTTAAATATATTTGATTTTTTTTAATTATTATTTTATTATTATAAATATATTTATATCATTTTATATATCTAAATAATTGTGTATATATAATAAACATAAAAAAAAATATTAAAAAAATATAATAAATTTATAAATATATAAATATATTTAATATATTTTTATAATTATAAATATATTTTTATCACTATATATTTTTATATAATTATATATAGATTATAAATATATATAAATATATAAATAAATTTAAATTGAAATTTAAATTTAGTATATATATTCATTATTTAAATTTATTTGTTATAATTTTATAATTATTAAAATATATAAATATTTATGTATAAATATATAGATACATTTTTAAAAAAATATTTACATATATATTAGGTGCTTAGGGGTACAATTTTATTCAAACATAGACAAACAGACACCACACACCAAGGCTGAAAACACAGTCCATAGCCCCCTAATGGGATAGCTCATCCATAAGACCTTTTTTATTTAGTACATAGCCAATATTCCAGAGTAGGTATGAACCCATAACATTGTCTGAGGACAAGACCCTATGGTCAAACATTAAGCATGTTCCACACAAAAGGAATCCTCAACCCTACACAACATTCGTATAATCACCAGGAAACTGAAAACTTACTTCCCTACAAAAACACCGTCCCTTCCTTGACCGCCCGATGAAGAACCCGTGAAACAACAAACTAAGGTCGTATCACCCCTACATAGCATCCCCACGCACCAGCTTCGCCTTTGCATCAACTACCTACCGATATAAAAAGCATCACGATTACGACCATTCCACCAATGTCCAATAGCCCCACACACCAGCACCACCCCATCCGCCCAAAATAGTGGATTCATCACCCCTCAAATGCTCGCCGATCTACAAAGTGTCCCCGTTTCAACTATTCCACTAATGACTAGAAGCCTCACATGTAGACACCATACTGGTATGTCAACATGCCAAAACTAATATTCCAGTGTTAAACCCATATATTTAGAAAAATTAGGAATCAAACCCTATTCAAATATGTAGGATTAGAGGGTGGTTTACCACATACATACAACCTGAACAACCAAATAACATTTATATATTTATATCATTACATATATTTAATAGATATATATAAATATAAAAATGAATATAAATTTAGAAAATATATTAATTATTTAAAATACATATTGATATTTTATAAATATTAAATTTATAAGTATTTATTTAAAATTATATAAATATGTTTATTTGAGAAAAATATTTATTTATTAATAATGATAAATATATAATTTTATAAATATAGTAAATATGAATTTATAAATATATTTATTTATATGTATATTTATTTATAAATATTTATTTCTATGTATTAATTTATCATCATTAATGAATATATAATCTTAAATGCAACCATGTAAAAAATGAGTGAAATTGAATAATTAAAAATGAGTTCACATTAATAATATTGAAACAATGGGTAAGTTTTTTTAATTACATATAAATTATTAAAAAATATGGATATATATTTAAATGAAGATGAATAGGTATTGAAAATATTAAATCATTTTATACAAATAAATAAAAATAAATATAACCAAATGAATAAATTCTTAAAAATGTTAAAAATGAATAAACAATTCCAGAATGTAATAATATTAAAAGTAAATAAAAATAATATACCAATGAAAAATATAATATATTAAATATATAATGTTACAAAATGAAATTATAAAATTAATATAAAAATTCAAATAAATTACAAAAATATTCAGGTATGTGTTTCTATATAAGATTTAATTAATTACATAAATATTTTTATGTGTTCCTTGTATATGAAAATGTTTTAGTTATGTATATGTATGTGTTAAATAAATGTAACAGATGTTTGATATATGTTAAATTAGAAAATAAAATAACATTCAATCAATATCCATTACTCGATATAATTTGTCAATAATTATAATTAATATAACTTTTTAATTATAAACCATTATTCACTAAATATATTACTCATTTAAGGTAAGCATTAAAATTTTGTGTCATATAAATTGTATTTTAGGAAATATTATAAATATTGATATATGTGTATATATATAGAAATATATATGAATAAATTTCTATATTAATTTAGTTAATTAATAATTATGTATAAAAACTATTAAAAATGTTTTAAAATTTAAAATGTTTTTAATTAATAAATATTATGCATTTTCTAAATTTATTTTTTATATATTGTATTAATTACTATTTATAATTAAAACATATATATATATATATATATTTATTTAAATATATTAATTTTTATAATAAATTTTTCATTAATAAATTTTTAATAAATTTTTTAAATTATTCAAATTTAATTTATTTCATTAACTATTGCAATTAAATCAATTTTTTAAATTTTTTAATTATTAATATTTTCATATTATAAAAAATCATTTTTAATATAATATTTATTAAAATTTTGAATTTATATATATGTATATTAAATGTATTCATTTTTATTAATAATCACTAAATTATTAAAATTTAAAATATTTTTTAATTTAAGCATTTTAATTTTAATTTTTTAGTTATTTCATTTCATTATATATATATATTTAATTTATAATATTTACAAACATTTATAATATATAAATATATGTATATGTATTTATATAATTTAATAATAATTATTTACTAAAAAAATAATATTTTTAAAATTTAAATTATTTTAATTTTTAATTGCTTTATAGTAGAAATTTCTTCAATTTATATTAATATATTTAAAATATATTATTTATTAATATTTATAATTTATATATATGTATAAAAAATTTAATCATTTTTATTATTAATTTTTAAATCAACAAATTTATTAATATTTATTAAATTTAATCATTTTTTAATTTTTAGTCGTTTAATTATTTCATTTTTTTATTTCTATACCTATATTTAATTTATACTATTTATTAATTTTTTAAATATATATATATATATATATATATTAACAATTTATAGTTACTTAATATAAAACACAAATATTTTTTTGGATTATACATTTTGAATTATTAGTTGTTTTGTTATTCAACTTTTTATTATTTACAATACATATATTTTTTTAATTGTACAAAAAATTTGGGGATGGACCAGTAAGGGTCGTGTATTTTGTTAGATAGGAAGGTAGTGTTGTATAGGACCAAGATGTTGTATGATTGTGGCCCAATGAATGGAGGATGTAAGAAGTGGGCTAAGGCCCATATATGTGTGGGTAGTGTATGTTGAAGCTTATCCTCAAAGAAAGCATCTAATCTTGGTACATGGTAGAATGATATATAAAGAAGCAGACGACCTTGTGCTATTTCATTGTGAGAATTTCTGTGTGATGAAGAACATTATCTTTGTTAAAAAAACCACTACTTAAAAGTACATTTATTAATAATAAAAAAAAGAACCTATAAAAGAAGTCTTTATCAACACTTTTTTCTATTTTTAAAAAAGGATGGAGCTGTATATTTCATGTTTTGTAGGGGTTTTAGTTAAAAATGGCATAAAAAAGGCCACCACATTGTTGTAAACATTGTGGTATTTATCGAGTTACCTTCAATTCTAAACCACGATACTCATCAATTTAGTTTTGATTTCAAAATTTCTAGGTATTTGTTTTATTTATTAATATTTTTGTAAAGATTGATTTGTATCATATTGTTTTTTGAGCATTTCTTTATAGAAATGGTGGATGAACATCCTAGGTTAATAAATGAATAATCTCAAATGTCTTCCATTTTAAAATCACATAGATTTTTGTTTCTTCATGAATGTAATGCGACAAAATTATATGTGGAATTTTTATGATTATCTTTTCAAATTTGAGTGGTATGAATATTCTATAAAATAAAGTTGATAGAACAAGTGACAAATATGGTTGATAAAATACAATGTATTGGTGATACTTAAACTGTAAAATATAAAATAAAGTGAGTTACACATAATGATGTTGTACACATCTTCAAAAAACACTACAACACCCTTGGATATACTTCAATGTGATGATGCTATACTGTTAAAGGGAACTTGATTAACAAAAAATTCCAATAATAATCATTTTAAATTCTATTATGTTTTGTTAATTCAATATTTTATTTTCTATTTACTTTTTTGTGGTTCATTAAATTTGTTTTAAAAAGAGGATCATATTTTTATGTTTTACCACCACAAAAAAATTTGTATGGGTTGTGTAACATCCTGACCCTAACTATTGGCTTGGAAAGAGACGAGATTCTATAATCCAAGGGTGATATCCCTAAGACAACGAATTCTTGATGTAAATTCCAAGGGCTTACCTAAACATCATGGAATGATTTTCCCTTTTTAAACGATACAACCTCTAGTAATAAAAATAATAAAAACAACTAACTAAATGGTGTATAAAGAATAAACCATACATATCCATAAAATACCAGCAAGTGAAAAATATTTTAATAAAAATGGAACAATATAAAAATAGATACTATAACTCTAAAGTAGTAAAAGACTCTAGCACCAAGGTGACACCACTCTATACTAAGACATGAACACTACAAACTCAATTTTTATAATAAAAAAGTGACATTAAAGGGTGACACTATAAAAGTAAGAAATTGAATTTTGTTTATATTAATGAAAATAATTTCTACATACTCACTGATGTGGATATATAGAAGAGGAGTAATTATACCTAGTAATAATCCATAAAGGGAATTTTCCCAACTTCCACTAAGATAAGAAACACGTTAGATCATATGATTATAAGACTGGAAGGAAGAATATAAAAACAGATAAAATTTTCACAATATTTAAATAAGAAGTTGAATATGATTTCCATAATTAAAATCCACCAAGATGAGATTTACTTCTCCTGAAAAATTATTATTTCATAAATTTAATTTGGAATAATCGACCATACTCTGTCACACACACATAAACATGCATTCTCAATGAAATACCCATCCTCAAGAGTGGTAATACATTCACTAAAAAGTCATCTCTTGGTGGAAAATACTCCCAGTTCCATTACAATCACATATAAGAACCATGTTATTCTCAATAAATCCTTATATAGTATAATACATGAGCACACACACAAAACATGTTCCATTCCAGTCAACATCCAAAACCCAATTATTCTATGAAAACTTATCAAAGAAATAATTATTTTAACAAAAAAAATCTATTAATATATTGAACATTTTGTGGAACAACACCATCAACCAAATTTCAAATCCAACATGTATAGGTTAAAAAATAGTGTTTCATTAAGAATCAGAAAAAATATCTTTTTATGAAGCTGAAGAGACACTTTATTCTACTAAATTTTGAAAGTGGAAAAAACCACCTACCACACATGGATAGAACAAACTTCCAATTCTCATGATTTAAAAACCTATAGATTACCTAAAATAAAATCCTGATTATCTAATGGATACGGTGAATATATTGAATAAATCCTGCAAAATTACCTTGGGGTGGAATGGAGTTCAAGATAATATTTAGAATGTTTTATGTGCTTCATTGTAAAGGGTAATTAAATAAAAAAGGTGGGCATCACCTCATTAAATATTTGAATTGGAGGTTCACATTGTGAATCATTGGGTTACTATATATACTTATAAACGTTATGTCACATCTTAAAAAAAATGGTTCCAGTCATTGTTGGATCTCATATCATGAATAAATTAATCTAAGAAACCAATCACAACTAGAATGAAATAAATGATGTCTTTCCAGAACCCATTTATAATTTGAATAACCATTCATGATGTGGATTGCTTATGAATAAAGATTTTAGTTTCTATTCTATTTAAACTTCATAACTCCTCTAAAAATTAATCATAAGAACTCCATTTATGAAAGAAGAAAACTAAATCAATGTTGTACCTCAAACTAATGGTGCTTCATTATCCTCATTATTGATATTTCCATCCTTGGGAAGGTTGAGGTATTTTGAGACATTGAAAAACTACTACGATTACTCTATCATAGAATTATCTCTTTCCAATGTTTATTATTTAACCATAAAAATATTCCATAGTATTTATACTAATGGTATATGTCTTCCCCAAAGGATCTTCTCATGTTTATCCACAATCAAAATTATTATATGGATAAACATCACATTTAGTTAAAGAGTAACACGGCCCCAACTGACCACATGACTGGGATCCCAAATGATACATTATTATTTAAGAGATGTGGAAGGCATTATGGACAACAATTAATCTCAATGGTAGGGATAACTAATATGTGACCACACTAATCCATTCTATAATCTCAAATGGTCCATTATATAATGGAAGTAAATTTCCTTGTTTTTTCTAGTGTTAATGTCCATGTCTTGGTGTCATGATTAGAATGATACTATCAATCACATAGAATGAAAATGTTTGATGTTAATGATATACATATGATTTATATCATCTTGGATAAATTTCCATCGATTTTTAGATCGTATAGGTCTTTTTCATTATGTCACAAATTAAACTATATCTAATTAGTGAATTATTTCATTTTTTGACCCAATATTGTGGAGATTAAAAATGACAGCCATATTATTCATTGTACGGGGACATTTGTATCATCTCCTGGTAACTATTATTGTAGGATAATAATAGTAAAAGAATTTTATCTTCTTATCAGTATCCAAAATCTAGGACACAATCTATAAAATATTGTCCATCTTTTTAATGGTTCATTTGGATTTTTCGTCTATTTGTGGATGATATATTTTGAAAATGGTCAACTATGTTTTGAGATCTTGTTGAAATGATCCCCATAATTATGAATTAAATCAAGGATATATATATAAAAATAAAAAATATAACTCCATGTAACTTGACCCATTCTCAAATATATAATTTTTTTTGAATACCATACCATGATGGAATTTCTAATTGGGAGTAAGTGTTCTGACATGGTGAGTAAATCCACAATCACCCAAATAAAATCATTATTCTAAAGCCACATCAATAGAAAAGGGATAGAATCCAAGAAAAGCTTCACAAACATCTCTAGAGGAATAGGTATAGACTGTATCGTTCCAGCTAGTCATTGATTGTCAATAATTACCTATAGATATGTTTGACACTTCATAGCATAATTTTCAATCATGTGTTTAATACATGTTCAAAAAAAATTTGTTTCTATTACCATTTAAATTTTATAAATACCTGGACAAATAGACCATTTTGTATGGTGACCTGATGAATAGATATGTTCATGGAGCATAACAAATATTTTACATCCTACGATCAATAGTTATATTTCATCGCACCATTTAGGTTTGAAATAATGGAGGTTTAGTCATGATTTTATATTTGAAAGTCTTTTATAAAATCATCCAGTTAGAAATAATATTTATTGGGAAGAAAACGACTTTCTCATTTTTCATAGAACAATCTAGTTGCATTATAGTGATGAAACTCATAAGTTTTCACAAGTCACGAGCTTCCCTGGAAACTTAATTATATGACATCCAACTTAAAGTATTTTCTATAGATTTCCCTTTCTTAGGTATATATACTATGTTGATGTATAAAATTTATAGACATTATATTCAACTTATTTTCAAAATGTTAAATTATATGTGAGGGGAGATATATTTCAAAATCATATGATCAATTTAGACTATGAACGATTCTCAAAAGAGATATTGACTCCATGAAATTAAGGAATTAACAACTAAAATTAATTTAGGGTCATGTGTTGGATAATGATTCTCATAAATTTTAAACTTCTTTAATCCATAGGTCACAACAAGATTATCCTATATTATAATACATCCATGATTAGATCAAGAAACATTACAATATATCATATATCCCTACCCTAGTTTCTAAAATTTTAATATGGGTGATGTTTGTTGGATAATATTTAATATATAGAAATAAATTTTTGTAGTCATAATTCCATATGAATGTATCACCATTCCTCATCATAACATTCAGGTGAGACATAATTAGTGAAAAATCCTAGACAAATAATCAGTAATATCCCATTAATTCTATAAAAAAATATATCCAAAATAATTTGGTTCGATTCTAATAGATAGATTCTTCAATCTCAATGGGAGAAAGTGAAATTTCCTCTTCAGAAATGTAGTTTTTTATGAAACATAATTATTTTATCATTATGTCCCGCCTATAAGGCTTTTTATATAGTTGGTTATCACACAAACTTAGTAATACTATTTCTAGGTGCTCCTTTGGGTATTTCTTGTTTTGAGAATAAACCAAAATATTAACCAAAAGTACCATAACATGTTAATCATGGAACATATTGAAGATATGGTTCATCATGTCCATGAATACTAAAAGTGAATTTTCCAGAAAAAAGGGCATGAAAACATATTAATAATTAAAATCCCATCTCTAGAATGTTTTCATTAGAATATCATTTGTTATAACACTAGTATTATGATATCCTAACCAAAGACAAATCTTGAAAAACCATGTGGATCAGATTAATTGATTAAACATATCCTCTATTCATAGAAGTGGATAAGGATTTTTTATTGTAACTTGATTTAGTTTATGATTATCGATTCATAAATAGAGATACCCATCATGATTCATTATGATTAAAACCATTCTAGTCTAATGTGATGTTCTTCATATAATTAAGTCTTTATTCCCTAACTATTATATCTATAACATCAACTCTCACCACTCTATCAGAGAAATTTTATAAGATATGATAGAAATAGTATTTTTTCTTATTACTTGACCAATATAATATTTGATATCCCGCATGGGTGGAAATCCAGATAAATCATTCAGAATTACATCTTGGTATCAATCTACTAATGTTGGAAGAGTCATATTTCTATATTTATCTATATTACCCAAAGTCATTTGTGCTAAATGACCCATGAGAATTCCATCCAATTATCTAAAGGTCCTGATATTTTTATATTTATATACCAACACCTATGAATACATAAAGAAATATTTATAAGGATGTGAACATGACATGTATTATTTGGTAGTAAATAAGTTAATTTAATTTTATTACCCATTAAATTCAGAATATTATATCTAAAAAATCCATCTCTAATTCTACAAAATCAAAAAGAAAATATATCACATTAATTGTAATGAAACATGTGGGAAACTTGAATCATATTCACTCCCACAATTTCAGGGGTTTATTGATACTCATGAAGTGAGATATCATTTCAACATGTAATCCTACTTGTATAACCATAGGAGAAGAATGAAAATAATTATATGCACTAGTATAAATCAATACATGCATAATATTTGAGTTGAGAATGATGGTACCATACATCGTGGAGGGCACCAGTAAAAGGAAAGAGGTCTTGGATTATTTTTTGGTATAGATAAAATCATGGCTAGTTCATCCTCTAATTAAAATGGAAGATAGCTGGTTTGATCATTCAAGGGTTAAAATGGAGTGTTTTTGCTTGAACCTATATGGATTAAAAAGGAAATTGTAAAGAGTTTTGTTTCTCCACAAAAATTAAAGGATCCTGTTTTAGGGGGTTTCATCACTCTTTATATTTGGAGAAGTGTAGTGTAAACATAGGATCTGAACTACTATAAATATATCTTATGTATATAGGTAATTTATTTTCAATGGATATTAATTCATAACTCGGTTAGACCATTAATGTTATCTAAAATTTTCAGTTCACCCCTACTAACCATTTTCTCATTCTTATATTGGGACCAAAAACTTACCCATACAAACACATCATGTAACAAAAAACATAATATATAATATTATAACATATATATATTATAATGAGTTGTAAATATTACTCTATAACTCATTTAATAATAGTAATATTGTTATTATTATGTTTTTTAACATTTATTGTCAATAGATTGACCCTTTTTTTCATTTTTTTCCTTCAAGATTCCAAATGTTATCATTATTCATCATGTTTTAGAAAATTTTGATTTATATGTACTTAGTCAGCCAGTATGAACCTTTTATTACTCATTCTACCTCTATATGGTGTCGATATACAATTGGGGGCTTTCATGAGTGGGAAATTCACCCCGTGATCTAGCATCAGACTTAGGTTCAAAACTGGGCTAGAGAGAATTGACAAGATACTATCAGTTACTGTAGTACTGTATAAGTCTAGGTGTTGTATGATGTTTTGTAGTGATATAATGTAAAAAAATAAAAATTCAACATTTCTCCATGTTTTAAGACCGTGGATAAAGTCTCCAAAATCTTGTCCATATCCTATAGACATGGTTTACATGAAACACTATAATGCATGCTCAGTGCGGATATGGACCTTCATTTTTTATTCTACATTATTTTGATTATTTATATCCCATTTATTAATAATTATCATAATTAATATATTTACTACAATTGAAGAATCTCCTGGTCTCCTTTTTGTAGTTCTCTATATACTTCATCCAACAACTTTAACATTTGAGATGTTGGGTTTTCTTGCCACCATGGGATTTATCTATTGTTCCTCCCATATTAAAATCTATTTTCCTAAGTTTTTCTCAAAGACCATGGGACCACTGAGATTCATTAAACTCTATATAAACCTTATAAGAATTAGTGAAAATATATTCATAGTTAAAAAGTATATAATAGCCATGTATTTTCATATACTCAACATTAATCCACTAAAGAAGTGGTCAACCATGGTTTTGGTGTTGTTGAAAAAGCCATAGGCATATCACGCAATCCTTATAAATTCTTACTCATACACCCCGATAGAATAATATTAATTTTTTAATATAATGAAATCATATATATTATAAAATAGATATTTGGAGGAAAAAATTTAATAAAAAATGTTTTCTTGAATCCTTCAAGTCTTGTAGAATCTGTTTTTTATTTATACATCTTGATTTTTAATCATTGTCCACCATTAATAATCTTATTCGTCAAAATGATAGACTAATATCATAACTTTCACTTCTTCTGAGCACTGGAGGATAGATAATATATTCTAAATTGAGTTAATCTGTTCTTCAATGATGAAGTGGATCCAAAGATCCACTACTTATTGGAGGCCTTTGTCTCATTAACGATTCAATTGAAACCTAATATCTTTAGAATAATGAGGTAGTTCCATTTTATCAGTTTTAATATTAAAAAATTAATCAAATTGAGACAGTACTATCATGATTTTCTAGGATCTCATTCTCATAATTTTTTTCGTATCATTATTAAAATCATCACATTGGTTGTTAGCACAAGTTCTATTATTTAAATACATTAAATAAAAAAGAAAAATAAAATTAAGTTGGTCTTGAATACATAACTAATGAGAATATAAAAATTAAACTATTAAAATAATAGGATAAATGAAATGATTAAAATTATGTCTTAACATATGATTATGTTGGTTTCAATCATGGTTTACCATGGTGATAGAATTATCCCTATGGTTCTTACTAATTTTTTCTTGTCACATTCACCCAAACAACTAGACCATACAATGATAAAAACTATAGGTACCCAATAATTATACACATAATATTACATAATTTTATGAGTAAATATATATTAAATACAATGAAAGTATTGAATTGACATTTTTCTTTGAAATACTAGGTTTATAGTTAGAAAAAAGATACTAAAATAAAAAATAATTTTATTAATATTCATAATCAGCAAAAAAATCCATTTGAGCTACTATAACTGAAAAGATTATCCTAGGGGATACATAGAAAAAATGGGTGAGAATAAATCATGATAATGGAATAATCATGGAATTAAAGCATAAAACATGGGTAAGAAGGAATAATATGATAACATAAAAGGTATGGCTCATGAATAAAAATATAGGGGAATAAAAAATAGTACATGGAATCATATTATCATAGAAATATATGAATGTGGATAAAACATATATCATGATATAAACATGAGTTACAACTCACTGTTAAGATGATATGACATTGTGGATAGAGTCCTATAATGGATTAGGTTTACTCCATAATCCCATAAACCACATTTTTTGAGAGTAAAACACTACCCAATTAATTTGAGCACTATCTTGGTTCACCCATAATAACATTTGCATGAATATGTGTTCCACATAATCAAATCAAACATAAGGACTAAACATATGTGTTACCCATGAAAGGAAACACATTTCATAATCATGTCATAAGGTATAACCAATGGGTGTATCATAGTGGTATATATTACTGAAAGGATTAAATCATTATTTTAAATCATAAATGAAAAATAAGAATATATATTTAATAAATATTTTCAACTAAAGATGAAACATGAGAAATATTATCTAGGTATCATTAAAAATGTGAAACTGAAGTGTCGTTTTATTAAAAAGAATAAGGATTATTCAAAAGTGGATGAAGTGATAATTATTTCCATAAAACCAAAAATGAACTAAAATATATTTTAATAATAATATTATTGATTTTGGATGATTTTGGAAGCTTAAAATATTTTATTGATTATACTTGAAAATGTGTAATAAATAGAGAAGTTCACTTTAATCAGGTTTGTTAATCAAGAGGAATTGTAATGAGAACCTTTTTATAACATATATTTCTCTATAAAATAAATATGAATTGAGATAGATGTAGATTTTTGGAAAACATTTATTGAATATCAGAGAATTATATAAAAATAATGAAGATGTAAATTGTGGTGAAGATAGAGAGAGAGAATAACCCAAAGAAAATATGGAGGCTGGGAGAGATTCATCACATTATGTATGAAAGAATTATATACTAGCACTTATGTTCAAGATAATAATATTAGATTCATTAATTACTTAATTAAAATATATTAAACATATATATTTTTTATTATAATTTTATAAAGATCATTTATGGACCTTTCAATGAGTTATAAGGTTTAATCTCGCTGTTCTGGGAGAATTTATTTGAAGGTTTTACGGTCAGTTCACCTGTGTATACCTATGGATGTTCTTCTTAAATGGGAATAATTACCTATAAGTGAAATTAAATGGTATTAACGCTCTTAAAAATTTATAAATTCTCCCATATATCATTTTTTCTCACATGGGGATGGCCCTTCGAGTAAATTTTTTATAATTATGACGTTAGTCCATTTTGGTAGTTTTACCAACCATCATAAACAATTGTTATTTTATTTGATATTATGCATATAAATTAGTTTATGAGCATAAAATAAGTTATAATATACATATTAAAATCTAATTTATATATAATAATTTTTATTACTCTCATTCAAGGTGTTAATGAAAAAACTCATTATCCATGGAGAGGGTTAACTACCATAAATTGGATTTTTTTTCATTTCATTGAATGAGATAGAAAATCGATGTATATATTATATTCAAATTGAAATAAAACATTCTAGTATAAAATGATAATAGATTTATTTTTATTTTATTGATGAATGTGGTGTAATGATTTTATAAGGAAACAATATTAAAAAATAAAGTAGAATGTTCCTCTTGAATATCAACTCCTCGAAAAGATCCTTACGAAACATGGAATTTGGGTTTTAGTGAGTCGAAAAACACTTGTATGTGGGGATAATTGGGTTGATAGTGGTGTTTTTTATTATTATTTTCATTATTTTATTATTTTTGGCTGATGGCTATCAATATTCTTGGTTCATGGTACTACATACAGTGAATTGATCAGGTGAGTTCAAACTATTGTGTGATTACATCATCCACGACTCAAAGATTATGGTATATGTCTTAAATGTTAATTACCAAAAACTATCATATTTTATTATTCACCTGAAATTCAACTATTTTTTAAAAATATCATAAATTTTCATTATCCATTTATCAATGTTTAGACATCAAAAATTGAATCCATTTTATGAAAATAATTTTCTAAATATGTGAAATTTAATTATTAAATAAAATATTCATTTATTAAAAAAACATCAATTTTAATACTATTATCAATTTTAAGACCATTTAAAAAATAACGTATGGTCAAATAAAATTATCTTATAATTATAATAAAATACAATATTTATTTATTAATCTATTTTTTGAAAATTAATATTGTTTTAAATAATTATATTGATTATAAAATTGGAAATAATGGATTTCTCTTCTTAAAAAACACCAACACTTAATTTATCATTTTTAAAGAATTTATTTACTTTTACCATGATATAAATATATGATATTTTAATTTTATATGAAACTTAAATATTAATCTAAAGTTTTATATGTTATTTTACCATTCTAGAGCTTAGATTACTATTCTTAACTGTTGGATTACTATTCATACATTCATTCTACCATTCTAATGGTCATATTACTATTCAATTTTACATATTTATAATGGTTATATAGGCTCATTGCATCTAATAAATATCCCTTATTCCATTTATTTTTGTTAACTTCTATTTCATATCATGTTTATAAATACTTTTACCTTGGAATGAATATTGTATAAATAATATTATGTTTTATGACTACATATTTGTCTATGAGGGTGGCCATTCTGCTAGATCAACATATCCTAATTATCCTATTATTTTTATCTTTTTTTTCTATTTGTGATCCAACTATAATATTTTCAATAATTATTGGTTTAATTTATAACTTATCTGTTGTCATTAATTTATCAGAATAATGTTATTTTGGTTTCCCTATATGATGTATGTTCTTTTAATTACATAACTTAAGTATGAGAAGGGAATTTCCATTGATAAAATTCTTGGTCATCATAACATATTGGTTCATTCGGGTTATAAGGTCTATAAGCAATCAATTTTGGTCCTTTTGGATTTGTGATGGATAATTTATTCTCTGGTGGACAGAATGAAGGTGTAAGGGATATATTTGGTTATTTGGTTAGATATGGTGGTTTATTCATGAAGCAGCTAGTATGAACATATTCAAGTCCCCCTTTACGTAGATATGAAAGAGGGGATATAGATTTGACATTAGGGAAACAAGGTATGGATGGTAATTAACGGAAGGTGGACAAGATGGTTTTAGTGTGGGGTATTAGGGAATTAGTTCTTGAGGATATGTATAAGGTTTAAAAAATGGTGACATTAGGTTAATTTGTGGAGGGATATTGTCATAGTTTTAAATAACTGTAGGAATAATATATTTCCATTATTTTCTAAAACCATGTAAATGGGACTTTACATCAAATTTCCCTTGTTTGATAGAGGTCCCAGCAAAACCCACCAATACTGTTTCATATAACTATGGTAATATGTTTACCTCTATCCACATTTTACAGAATCTATGGCTAGAATCTACCTACAAAGATATTTTTCCAAATGATCGATATATAATTTTGGGATAAAAAATAACTATCCCTTATATAAAATGAAAATTCATAGATAAAAACAATGCTTAAAATTGAATGAATAAAATCAACACCATATATAACATTGAAAACCCTCAAATGAATGTGGTATAGAAACCACATGCAAATTGATGGATCTCAATATGGTGAAATGTGGGTGCATAATCTCTTAATTATAAGGAGAAACACCCAAAATATTATCTCAGAAATATATAGATAAACACCACATCAAATAGTGCACTCAAGGTTAAATATTTTTTTTATTGAGAAGTCGATGATGAAAAACATTGGGATGGATCCCATTTTATAGCATGCCCTCACCATCCATCGGTCTCCCCTCAATTAAATGACTTTAATCAAATTTAATGTGTGAATAAAAGTATGGTGTCAACCTCTTTGAATGAATTTCATGTGATGGAAATTAATATTAAAGTATCACTAATAAAGTCT
The DNA here is from genome assembly GCA_963277665.1 of Viscum album. Lineage (NCBI taxonomy): Eukaryota > Viridiplantae > Streptophyta > Magnoliopsida > Santalales > Viscaceae > Viscum > Viscum album. The sequence goes on along the minus strand of CAUJRU010001339.1, from coordinate 130,156 downwards.
TCCATCATATCCCAATATCGATGTTTTGATTATGTACCAATAACATCCCCACACATCGTTTCTATCTTAAATAAAATCTTCTCATGCACTTGTAAGACTACTCAAGTATCAACATAATCTAAACTTATCAGAACCAATGAACTTCATCATGAAATCTTCATTATTTTATTTAATTTGAATTTTATCTATATCCACAGATCCTTACTTCGCAAAATCTAAAATAAATTATATTGCATGAAAATGTGATTCATCCTATAGTGATAATATGGATTCTATAAAATGTATAAGACACTATAAATATCAGAAAAAAATGAAATGTACTCACATTTATTCCCAAGATCCTATAAAACCCAATTAAACAAATTTTATTCTTTGTAATCCCATGTTGCTTCCATATACTCCACCTCAGTCATAGATAAGGCCACAATAGACTGTTATTTGAAAATCCATGTCACAACTCCCTTTATAAGTTTAAACACATAACCAATAATGCATTTCCCCTAATTGTAATCACCTAAAAAATATGAATCAACATATAATCTGATTGTAAAATATCAACCTTTATAACATAAAGCAACAGATGAGCTCTCCATTGTATATATTAATATCCTTTTCACCATGTTTCAATGCTCCCGATCTAGATTTTACTTGTATGGACTAACTGCACCCATTATAGGTGTAATTTAATGTCTAGTACATACCATAAAAAACCATTGACTCCCCATTGTTTACTAATATGGAACTTGTGACATCTCTATCACCTCATCTACATATCTATGACTCACCCTGGAGGTTAAAATTAAATTAATTGGAAGAGGGGTATAAACTAGTTTTCAATCTTTTATGATGAGTAATATCTAGAATTTTATAAAATAATTCTTCTGTGATTGAATAAACATTAAATTTTTCCTATCTCATAAAATATGAATCTCAATAATGTTTTTTGGGGGTCCTAAGTCCTTCATATCAAAAATCCATATGAAAATGTTCCTTTATCTCTTGGATTTGATGATTTTTGGGGCCTTCAACAAACATGTTATCCACATACAATAGTAGAATGATATAATAATTAACATATATACTCTTCAAATATTTACATGGATCAAAATTAAATATGTTTTATCCTTAGATCATGATTTGGGAATAAAATCCCTCATTACAACACTATGAAATCTATTTTAGACCGTACATAGATTTGTTCAACCTACATTCCATATACTCTTTACATTCATTGGAAAACCCTTCTGGTTAGAGAATATAGATTTGTTCAATAGTATCACCATAAATAAATTATTTTTTAACTTCAATATTCTCAAGATTAGTGTTTATGGAGCACTGATCACCATAGCTACCCGATTACTCATCAGTCTAACAATAATTGAAAATATTTCAATGAAATAGATACCTTACTTATGAGCATAACAATTGACCACCAGTCTCAAAAGATATATTTCCATATATACTATTTCATCCCACATGATCTTTTAGATCCATTTTTTTCAAATGTATTTCATTCCCAAAGGTAATAGAACAAAACCCTAAGTCTTATTCTTAAGTGGGGATTCAAGTACCTCCTACATCACCTCTATCTAGGATGATATGTCCAGAATCTATGTAACCTCTAAAAAATTGTTCTACATCGCTTAAAAATAAAAAATTTCAAAATTTCTGTGTGTAAAAAATATGATTCCCATATTGGTTCTATTTCTCCAAAATTCATCATCATAGTCCTAAATCATTTGGTACTTATTCATCATGATTTTTAACGCCTCTGAGGAAACCAGTTTATATTTTCAGTCATTTTCCATGTTGAAAATTATTGTTTCAATATTATCTTTCTTTGTGTCTTTATTAATCATTATTTTCACCTTGTGTTCTAAAAAAATGACATCACTACTGATGATATGTTTTTAGAAAATGGGATCCCACAAATGATACCCCTTTATATAAATATCATATCAGATAATGATACATTCCATGGATCTCGAGTGCAACATTGATATTTCATAGTCATTAAACAATTCATATATCGTACTTTTAAAAGTATTAAAGTAATAATAATAAGCAGGTTTACTTTCCCACATCTTCATCGGTGTCTTCAGATAAATTTTTACTGAAGCGGTTTGATTAAACACATAACATGTGATATTTTATGCTTCTTCCCAGAATGTATTGGTAACTCCTTTAGTCATCAAAATCACACAAATTATATACAATAAGGTTATATTCATCAAATATACCACTCCATTATTCATAGGAGTTTATTCCATTGTCAACTATATCTTCATGAATTCCTTTTGATAAAAACAATCATAATACTCACTTGTATATTCACCACAATTGTTAGTATTCAAACACCTAATCTTATTTCTTGATTAAATTTCCTTTACTGCTTTGAATGATTTAATGATTCAATGAAATCCTCATTCTTATTTATTAGATATTCCAAACATCTCCTGAAATTTTCATCAATGAAAGATACAAAATACCTTTCTCTTCATATGGACTGAACTAGTACATACCAAATAAGAGAATGGATCAAATCCCAGATCTCCATGCTCCTTATCATTGAAATTAAAAACATCAAACATTTTTTCTTACTAAAAATATCATTACAAAAAAATTATGTTTACATTCATAATCTAATATAGAAACTTTCAATCAGAAAGAATATTCAGCCCTCATTCAGACATATGGACATGATTCAGATTCCATGACATCATCAATGCATCTCTTGATGTAGTTGATGTAACAACCATATCCTCTTACTTGTATGTTTCACCCATAAGAACATAAAAGTTCTTGGATATCTTCTTGGAATTCATCATAATAAGATATCCCTTAAAAATACTCACCATACCTTTCTCAGTGTGTTTCTATTATCTGATATCATCACTCTGTTTTAAGGAAAAACATTTCTTCTTGAGGACCTGCACATCGCGTACTCCTTCAAAGGACAAGAAAATTTTATAATGCATCTTTAGATTAATGGTACCAATGATAAGTTTATTCATGGTATGATTGTTCTCTTTGTACACATGTAATTCTGGTACTATTTCATATCGATCAATCCATTCTCGTTGAGATGTCATATTCCATATGTCTCCTGAATCAATAAGGAATTTTTCATCAAGATTATTTCTATCTTAAGTAGTCTTCACCAATCCACTAACTTGTACATATCCATTTTTAGATATAATCAACACATTTCCCTGATAGTTATTCTCACCACCCATTTTATTCCAATATTCCTTTCTAACATTCCCACTCTACCATAATTATAACATATGGGAATTTTTTGTTCACATTCCTTCAAGGATTTTGGCTCCCACGAGAACCATACTCAATCATTACTCCTCTTTCCATTAATTAAGCTTCCATTATGTTTTAATTTGTCTTCCTATATTCCTTGTTCTTTCACTGACTACCCAGTTCATGAACCATAATTGCAACATCACTGAAGAGAAATAAGTCTATTTGGATATTATTGGTAAGTTTGATGATAAGTTTATCATACGAATCTTAGAAAATATGGCATAGAATGTCCACATGTTGGGTATCACCAATTTTATAGCCCAACACCATATGTCGAGAAAATTGGCTGGCGAGGGTGTTTATGTGGTAGATTCCAATGATGAATTTTTCATTCAAGGAGTTTATAATTTTCTCATTAATGTTTTTTGTTGTTGAGTGAATTTTACTCATATAGCTTTGTCAGAGAATCCAAAATTTAATTCATTCAATTTTTATTTAAAATGATTTACAAGAAGGCTCAGTTATCCCATGGATATAAGACAAAATTCCGAACCATGTAGTACCATTGTTCATTATTTTTTACTTTGTGATTTCATGTGTTTTTTATTTTCATTCAATTATTCATTTATATGAATTAAAACCTTGGGATTAATAGATCCTAATAGAATGATGACTTAGTGTGGTGGATGGGGTGCATGGACTTCTTTGTTTTAGCATCCAATGTCTTTGGGGAAATTCAGATGCATGTTCCATTATTTGTTCTTCGATCCTTTATTCAAAACAATGAAGTTTCATCATAGGATCATTTTTAATTGTGATAGCAATGACAATATTCAAAAAAATTGGTATTTGGAGCATTATGTCTAGTCCATAAAGCCACTAGATGTCTGAACTATCTATGTCGGGCCTTCAAGATTAGTTCCAGAAGAATTATTTGTTTTTGTAGAGGATGAAGGTGAAAATAAGGTATTTGTATATTAGGTTGGATGTGATGGTTAATTCTTTAATCGCCTAGTTCACACATGTTAAAGTACCCATTCAAGGAGATAAGGATGACGGTCCATAGACATGATGTTCAGAAAACAAGTTGTGGTAGGATAATGAAGGAATGTGAGAGGGGTTGTTTCAGTGTGGGGTCATAGGTCACTAGGACTTTAGGCCATGTACTAGCCCTTTGTGTTGTGAGACCTTTGGAACATTTATTTCAGGTCTTTGTGCCACAATTCATTCATGTAATGTAAATTATTCCACTCAAACTACTTAAAAATAAGAATCACTAGAAGAAAATATGGAATTTTCATGGGAGATTACTTTATCTTGAATTATACCATTTGGTCCATAATTTTGTAGTTATTTTCACATTTCCATGTCAATGGAAATCTCAATGTTAACCCATATTCTGGGGTTAAATAATTTATTCTTTCACAACTATCAATAATAAAATTAGTTCTACCTTATATTATTATATTATAGAAAAAGTGTTATTTTTTATTAATTAAAAATATAATGGAGTTTGAAGGAGGCTCATTCCCCTTATGCATCCACTCCCTATAACTACTATTGATCGAATTGAATCCATCACCCTTCATTGTTAACCAACATTGATAGACTCTGATCATCTAAAAATTTTAGTAGTAGGTTCATCTCAGTATTAGGATTCATGAAATTAGGTTCCATCCACAAAAATCATACATTGAGGGCTTTGAAATCCTTACAGAAGTTGAAATTCAAATAATTTCTGTCATAGATTTTAGTCCATCCATATATAAGATCATAATACAGTTATATATATAGTTATTAAATTGATCCTAAAATATGGACTATATATAATTTACAAAAATCTCTTAGCTAAATTAATTATCTTTTTTCTTGAACTCAATAGAGTAGTATATTTTTCTATATAATTATCTGTTTCAAAAAATTTCACATTTTACCATTTAGAATACACGTATAATTTTATATCAATAGACATTAACAAAAATTTTGTTTTATATTTTTAATTGAAATATTTGACATAATATATGTTGTTATTAAATCAAGTCACATATTTATTCGGATGTGTATGTTCTTTTTAAATCATGGAACTTATTTCATAAGATTTATATATAATTTCATTTAAATAAAGTTCATCCATTCCTATGTATAACAATAAATTAGAATACAAAACATTTGATGGAGTACTATAAGTCTATATTTTGACATCGAACCCGTGATTTTATATAAGGTAACTTGGTTTGTGCCCAAGAATGCCACATTTGTTTGAATATATTTTATTCCCCCATAAAAATCAGCTCTAATTTATACATTATTTTTAACTATACCACATCAGACATAGCCATAGGACCTGCTTTCACAAGACACAACTTCATTCTACCGTAATTCTTCTATATCATTCACTCCCACATAATGCCTAAAATTTATACAATCAAATGTTATTATAATAAATAGAATAGATACATGATTTTCTCTTTACACAAATCCAAAAAAATTGGAATCATATAGAGATGATTACTATATCATCAGTGTAATTATTAAACACATAAATAAAAAATGATCCAAATTTTTCCTAATTTCATATCCCTCCTTTCCAAATTTTTTATCTTTATATCATATAACATTTTAATTCTCATCTCTAACATTTTATGTTTGAAATTTGATGTTTTTTTCAAAATAATTTGGTAAATTTATTTTATTTTTCAGTGGTATTTAAGAATTAGAACCACTTTTTTCTTGGTCTGAGATAATTTACGAAGTATCATTCCATTGTTTAAATGTTTTTTCAACCCTTTTAATTTTAATGAATAATTCATTAATCATTTTACCCTATTCCCTTAATTGGATGATTCTACCATTAATAGTTTCCTCACATTCCTCATGCTATTGAACCTTTGTGATGAGAATAAAAAATGTGTAACACCCCAGGATTTCAGAGTGTGTTATTTCATAAAAATAATTCAATAACTTGCACTACACGCAACACCGAGTTCAATCACACCATTAAAAGAGGTCATGAATAGTATTAACTACATTTTGAACTTTATATAATCCTTATAATTTTAGAATCCCTATTATGAGTTTCTTAGTCATAATGCAAGAACAAATTCATTTTCAGTATTGCACATTTATCAACTTTTAATAGTGAACCCTTTTTAAATACAATATTTTAAACTTTTTGACTAAATGGGGACATCAAAAATTTAAAATGAAACATCCCAAGCTTCCACGGTACGCTAGCATGTGTTATACGCAACACTGAGTTCTAACACCAATCAAACTAGCCGTTATGAATAGTAATACCTAATTTTTGAAGTTATATATATTTTATATTTCAAAATGGAATTCATTTTTGGATTCGGAATATCGAATTTAGCCTAAGGTGAAATTTTGGTACTTTTCGGATAACTTTCATATTTTGATGAATAGTGAAAATTACTATATTTTAATTAAAACCAACTTTTTTAATCAAAATAATTAATAGTGATAAATTGTGAATTTGAGTGGTTTTAAAGTATATTTAGAATATATTTTTACCATTTAATATAATTTTGGTCATTGGACATAATTTTACAATTAAACCGAACATAAACAAGTGTCAATCTTTTGATAGTTATTATCTCTTAAAACACGCTTTTTGTTTTGACAGCGGGAATTAATTTTAAATTAATTTCTGCCACTTCTGTGTTTTGAATTTAGAAAAATGGATTCCATATTTGGAATCAGGATGTTCAAATTATGTAAATAGGTAACTTTTATTTTTAGACATTTTGAATAATTACTGCGGTAAATATTTTATTTACCATGGTTAAGGGTAAATTCGGTAAATAAGGGTTAAAAAAGAATATTATAATAATACTAAATTACACTAAAACGTGTATTAACCCTATTGGTTGATACATGGTCGACCATGGGCATCTTTGGGTAAATTTTGGGACCCCATGGATCCACTTGTAAGTGATAATGACACTTTATTTTAATTAAGTCAAAATGAATACAAAAATGACACAAGCATATATCTTTTAGAAAAACAATTGTTACATAGGGTTATATATGTCGGATTTTAGATTATAAATATTCATTAGAAATATAAAAAGATTTCCTATATAATGAATATTTATTTATAATTTTTAGACATTAAATAATTTATTTTATATATGACACAATGATGATGCAGTAATTACCATAATAGTGAAAATTTAAAATAATTGATATTATAAATACCCAAATAAATAATATATGAAACTTTTAATGAATTAAACTAATTTTATATGATAACATGATATATTAGGATTGATTTAATTGACTTTGTGCGAAGTAATCAATCTGTTATGAGTTTCACAAAAATCAACTATTGAATAGTGTCAAAATTGACATAAAAGAGTTCTTAAAACAAATATTATATTATTAATTGATATTAAATTCCTAAAAATCTAAGGTTCGGCCAAGAGACTTATATCATGATAGGTTCATCATTAATGGACCACTTTGGGGTCGCTTGGATGTATGTAGTAAGTTTATTAACCATATTATATAAAAATACAAAGAGACATTGTAAAAGTGAAACTAATTAACTTAAAGTTAATACTTAAAGATAAAGTTAATATAAGTACCCAAACCTGTCTAAATTCTATTGGTTGAGTTGTTTTCGACCTATCCCAACCTTAACCTTTGAATAATCAACTTTGGAGCCATTATTAACCGAATATGAATTTATTATAAATTAATATTTCTAGCTTTTCCAAAGGTGCCCCTCACCCCTCTTATAAAAGGGCACTCCTCCTTCTCATTTCTTCACACCTATAAAGCCTTTTGGATCGGCCAAACTCTTCCCACATACTCTCAAAACATCCCTCAATACAACCTAGAGGCCTTAGTTTGATCAGAAAGCCAACCTAAGGAGCCCTTTTGATCAAATCAAAAGGAAGAACCCGAAGAAGAGGTAATGATTTCACCACCCTTTTCTAAGTTCATTTCTTCTTCCACTTCTTCTCCCTTTGTTCTTACCATTCTAAAATAATAACTCCAGTATCTCACATATACTGTGATGTTATTATAAATATGGTACAACCATATTCATTATTCTATCCACCCTTTGAATAACATGTCACCATACGTGCGTACGTACGGGTTACCGTCTCCACGTCGTGGTGTAATTGTTATTCAATATAATATTATTTGGATGGGTATAATAATGATGTTTAACTCATGTAAATAATTAATATAACATGTTAATGATTCTGTATATATGATATACCATCCATTTATATATTATTTTAATATCAAAAGAATGATATTGTCGCTCGTGCGTACGTACGGACTACCGTCTCCACGAACGCGATGAGATTCATTCTCCATCGTATCCATTCAAGTATAATTATCATTTGTTGATTTAAAAATGATGTTTAAGGACTTGATATCATTCTGGATATGAATAATATACAACCTATCCTTTACAAAAATTTCTTATGTAACAAAATATATAAAAGAAAACAAGTAAGTTAACACCCGAAACAACGATAATACTAAGATATTATTATCAAATCAATATTAAAAGATCATATATGATATCATATTAATGTATATGATTCTTGTATAATTTAATAACAATTATTTCACCATTATACAGGAGGTTAACCTACCCCAACCAAGGAAAAGTACAAGGTAAGGGTTATTTCACAATCTCTTCATTATCCGAGGTTGTTTATACGTAATAATCTACTGGGATCTCTTTATCATCCACATCCATGTTTCTTAAAAATGTATTTCAAAACATTTTTACTATTTACTAAAATATGAGTTAAAGTCATTTATACCCTTTTTGATTTTTATAAGTGGTTTATAAAGTAATCTTTCCGTCATTTTCAAAACAAGGTCCTTTTTAACCTTTTCGACAGAATTGAGGTAAGAATGTTTTTTTTAACTTATATGGCGGGTGCGGTTATTTTACGCCGTTATAAAATCTTCAAAGCTTTCCTTACAAGATTATAAGAATATTTTCAAAGAAAATGTTTTATTTTATATGGATCTTAAATGATTTCAAAATAAAAGGAGATATTTCTTTAAAAAGAATTTTGATTTCATCTATGTCAACATCCTTTGATGGATTTTAAGATTATTTGAAGTTGATTTATTATGATACAAAAATTCTATATTGTATTAAAGGTTTTGTGATATGTTTGACTATGGATGTGCTATTTTTATACCATTCATAGTTTATGGTGAAATTATTGACATTTCGAATGCTAGTTTTAATACGAATGTTTATGTTATGTTTAAACCTTTTCATATGGGAATGCATTGGACTTAATAAGTGATGGGTGGAGCCCGCTATAGCTCCTCGATGCATCGGTAGGTCTCATGAGACAAACTAGTGTCTTGGCATAAGGCCTTGACAAAATCTTATTTGTAGTCTTGGCACGAGGCCTTGGCTATGTGGTTATGATAGTCTGGCATTATGCATTCCAACATTATGAAAGTGGTTATTGATTTTTGCATGTGATTATTCGATTAGTAGAATATCCATGTGAATAAGTAAATGGCATTATTTCATTTTATTTATGTCATACCATGTTGAAAGTTCATGTTTAAAAGGCTTTTGTTTTAGTTATACATTGCCTTAAATGTTTATTCTTATTTATGAAAGTTTCCGCTATATTGTTATCCTTACTAGGGATTTGAGCTCACCCCTTTTCTATGTTTTATTTTTCCCAAGAAGTGAAGATGTAAGTTATGAATGACCTGTAGGGATATTATGAGGGGATTATAGTGTGGACTGTTGAAACATTATGTTGTTGTAGTAGTTTTTCATTTTATGATGTAATGTAAAACGTATGAATATATCTAGTGTTTCCAAGGCTACTAAACCAATCGGTCTTTCGAGATTTGATCTTTCTTGTGATCATGCCAATGTTATGTAATTAATGCACCGACTCTGGGCAACTGGGGTCGGGGCGTTACAGTTGGTATCAGAGGAAGTTTAGTGCAAACCTTGGAAGCTAGATTTAGATAAACTCTGATTAGAGCACCTAGACCTAAGATGAAATTTGAGGATTAGTATAGAAGAACTTCCTAGAATTTTGGTATTGTAGAGATTTTGTGAGTTTTCTGAGCAATACATCCCTGTCTGGATATGAGCAGGTAGAGGCGGCTCTGGCACAGAGGTACCTAGGGATAAAACCCGAAAACACCGCTTTGAGCTAGACTCGAACGGGAACTGGTGCACGACAACGGCCCTTGCTGCACTCTTGGTTACGACACTCCCGGGGGATATGCTTAGGATAATTCTCATTTTCTTTACAAAACATTATGAAGGGTTTATGAGTATATACATCCTCAAAGGAGACATTTTTATGATTATGGATTATATCCATAAATAGTTCAATTTATGTTAAGTTTTTTATAAGAATGGGATTATGTATTTTGATTCATAAACTGATCTAGTGTATGCCATTGTTTAGAAATGGTGCCCAGTAGAAGGAATGAGAACTCCAGAAATGCACATGATCCAAAGAGAAGGAAGGATCATATCTTTCATGGTCTTAAGCTAGAAGTTATAGGAGAAATAGTCTCCCATGTATTATCATCATATGAAGAAATAATATCATGTGTTGATAAGATAAGTAAAGAGTTTACTGAGTCCTATGGCTTTGAAGGGAAGCAAGAGAAGAAAAGGATGGAAGAGAGAAAGATGGATAAAGGGAAGAGGGAAAAGAAGAATTTTCCCATATGTGGTAACTGTGGAAAGAAACACCCTGGAACTTTCCTGAAAGGAATGGGAGTTTGTTATAAGTGTGGAGGAAAAGGGCACAAAGCACGTGACTGCAAGGGTAAGAAAATGGTTTCAAATGTACGATGCTTCATTTGCAAGGAGTTTGGACACTACGCGAACCTATGTCCCAGTCATCAGACTATGCTGCAAATAATGTTATTGGATAATAATCAAGTTATGATACTACCACAGATGAAGAGGAATGATTAGAGTTCTTATATTGATTATGTCAATTGAGTGTTGTATCAACAATGTACATGTTATAATAATTATGGAGTATATAAGGATTGTACTGCAGTACTATTTCATTAAGGACTTGAGATTGTGTAGAACAAAGAAAAGTGACTCAATAGCAGGATAAATTTTTGGAAAATATACGGTTGAGAGAATGATAAACCATAATATAGTTTTGATACCGAGGTAGTGATTTTGGAATAATACATGATTGCTTTGGATAAATTATATTGGAAATTCATGACTACCTTGGAACTAATTAATGATTTGTATATTCCATCATTGTTGGGGTTTAAAACATTTTTTGGATTAATGAAGTATATCCAGCATTCTATATGGAATAAGGGAGCATGAATGTAATCAATAAGGAATATGGTAATACATGATGAAGGTATTCATATGCTATTACGGGGTAAAAAGGATCTATATTATGTTTACCTTCCTTATAAATGTTGGTATGTGAGTTTGGATAGAATTATTTTGATAGTTCTTGTTTGGATTATTTTTGATTGCCATAAAAGGAAAACCCGGAGGTCGGGCGGCAACCCGTCGCGTCCGGCAAGGCTGCGAGACTTGAACCCGCAACCGAAGGGCGACAAGGGTGTATCACCCTACCACTGGCCCACGAGATGTCCTGGATTAAATAATGTAGTTTTTATTAAGAGATCTTGTAGATGACTTATAAATTCGTTTATTTTGGAACCCTATACAAATAGTGTAAATAGAATTTTTTACATTCTATTATCTTTTAAAGTGAAAGATGAGTTTGTGGTAGAAATTTATTAATGGATAAAACTCTAATTATAAAGTAAGTATATCTCCTTATGATCTTAGCCAATCTCATAAATAAATTCCTCAACATTAAGAAAAGCAACTTAGAATAAAAATGTTTTCCTAGATGGTACCTTAAATCATCACTAATTTATGGCTTTGGGATTGTTGGCCTTTTCGTAGCCATGTTCTCTACCACTCTCCATCAGATAATTGATGGTCAGATTTTTCTTCCATATCCATATTTTCCTACATGGAACCCTAGTATGTGTTATTTTCGGTAATCTTCATACTTTCGACTCCTTATTTTAAATAGAGGCCTCACTAATTCATTTTTTGATATGGGATTTCAACTAAGATATTTTAAAACATCAAAAATGTGTTATCCTAATACCATATGTTTGGTTGAACCGATGGTATTTCAAATCATCATAGATTGATGAATTTAAGGACCTCAATTTTACACTTGTTTGTGATTGATGACCTCAATCACTACCTATAAATATTTACGTTTTTCCTCCAATTATATGTCTCTAATTGCCACCAATGTTCTCCTAATCGAGATCATAATTTGGTGGTGACCCTTTGATTTCTCTTTTCCTCATATTAAGACTAAATTTTAGTAACCCAATTTCCTATGTGGGTTTTCCCACAAATATATTTTCTACTTTCAACCTTTTATTTTCGAAAAACAATTTCAAATTGCGAGGACGCAATTTATTGAAGGAGGGGAGAATGTAACACCCCAGGATTTCAGAGTGTGTTATTTCTTAAAAATAATTCAATAACTTGCACTACACGCAACACCGAGTTCAATCACACCATTAAAAGAGGTCATGAATAGTATTAACTACATTTTGAACTTTATATAATCCTTATAATTTTAGAATCCCTATTATGAGTTTCTTAGTCATAATGCAAGAACAAATTCATTTTCAGTATTGCACTTTTATCAACTTTTAATAGTGAACCCTTTTTAAATACAATATTTTAAACTTTTTGACTAAATGGGGACATCAAAAATTTAAAATGAAACATCCCAAGCTTCCACGGTACGCTAGCATGTGTTATACGCAACACCGAGTTCTAACACCAATCAAACTAGCGGTTATGAATAGTAATACCTAATTTTTGAAGTTATATATATTTTCTATTTCAAAATGGACTTCATTTTTGGATTCGGAATATCGAATTCAGCCTATGGTGAAATTTTGGTACTTTTCGGATAACTTTCATATTTTGATGAATAGTGAAAATTACTATATTTTAATTAAAAACAAATTTTTTAATCAAAATAATTAATACTGATAAATTGTGAATTTGAGTGGTTTTAAAGTATATTTAGAATATATTTTTACCATTTAATATAATTTTGGTCATTGGACATAATTTTACAATTAAACCGAACATAAACAAGTGTCAATCTTTTGATAGTTATTATCTCTTAAAACACGCTTTTTGTTTTGACAGCGGGAATTAATTTTAAATTAATTTCTGCCACTTCTGTGTTTTGAATTTATAAAAATGGATTCCATATTTGGAATCAGTATGTTCAAATTATGTAAATAGGTAACTTTTATTTTTATACATTTTGAATAATTACTGCGGTAAATATTTTATTTACCATGGTTAAGGGTAAATTCGGTAAATAAGTGTTAAAAAATAATATTATAATAATACTAAATTACCCTAAAACGTGTCTTAACCCTATTGGTTGATACATGGTCGACCATGGGCATCTTTGGGTCTATTTTGGGACCCCATGGATCCACTTGTAAGTGATAATGACACTTTATTTTAATTAAGTCAAAATGAATACAAAAATGACACAAGCATATATATTTTAGAAAAACAATTGTTGCATAGGGTTATATATGTTGGATTTTAGATTATAAATATTCATTAGAAAGATAAAAAGCTTTAATACATAATGATATTTTATTTATAATATTTAGACATTAAATAATTTATTTTATATATGACACAATGCTGATGAAGTAATTACTATAATAGTGAAAAATTAAAATAATTGATATTATAAATACCCAAATAAATATAATATGAAACTTTTAATGAATTAAACTAATTTTATATGATAATATGATATATTAGGATTGATTTAATTGACTTTGTTCTAAGTAATAAATCTGTTATGAGTTTCACAAAAATCAACTATTGAATAGTGTCAAAATTGACATAAAAGAGTTCTTAAAACAAATATTATATTATTAATTGATATTAAATTCCTAAAAATATAAGGTTCGGCAAAGAGACATATATCATGATAAGTTCATCATTAATGGACCACTGGGGGGTCGCTTGGATGTATGTAGTAAGTTTATTAACCATATTATATAAAAATACAAAGAGACATTGTAAAAGTGAAACTAATTAACTTAAAGTTAATACTTAAAGATAAGGTTAATATAAGTACCCAAACCTGTCTAAATTCTATTGGATGAGTTGTTTTAGACCTATCCCCACCTTAACCTTTGAATAATCAACTTTGGAGCCATTGGAAACCGAATATGAATTTATTATAAATTAATATTTCTAGCTTTTCCAAAGGTGCCCCTCACCCCTCTTATAAAAGGGCACTCCTCCTTCTCATTTCTTCACACCTCTAAAGCCTTTTGGTTCGGCCAAACTCTGCCCAAATACTCTCCCAACATCCCTCAATACAACCTAGAGGCCTTAGTTTGATCAGAAAGCCAACCTAAGGATCCCTTTTGATCAAGTCAAAAGGAAGAACCCGAAGAAGAGGTAATGATTTCACCACCCTTTTCTAAGTTCATTTCTTCTTCCACTTCTCCTCCCTTTGTTCTTACCATTCTTAAATAATAACTCCAGTATCTCACATATACTGTGATGTTATTATAAATATGGTACAACCATATTCAGTATTCTATCCACCCTTTGAATAACATGTCACCATACGTGCGTACGTACGGCTTACCGTCTCCACGTCGTGGTGTAATTGTTATTCAATATAATATTATTTGGATGGGTATAATAATGATGCGTAACTCATGTAAATAATAAATATAACATTTTAATGATTCTTTATATATGATATAACATCCATTTATATATTATTTTAATATCAAAAGAATGATATTGTCGCTCGTGCGTACGTACGGACTATCGTCTCCACGAACGCGATGAGATTCATTATCCATCGTATCCATTCAAGTATAATTATCATTTGCTGATTTAAAAATGATGTTTAAGGACTTTATATCATTCTGGATATGAATAATATACAACCTATCCTTTACAAAAATTTCTTACGTAACAAAATATATAAAAGAAAACAAGTAAGTTAACACCCAAAACAACGATAATACTAAGATATTATTATCAAATCAATATTAAAAGATCATATATGATATCATATTAATGTATATGATTCTTGTATAATTTAATAACAATTATTTCACCATTATACAGGAGGTTAACCTACCCCAACCAAGTAAAAGTACAAGGTAAGGGTTATTTCACAATCTCTTCATTATCCGAGGTTGTTTATACGTAATAATCTACTGGGATCTCTTTATCATCCACATACATGTTTCTTAAAAATGTATTTCAAAACATTTTTACTATTTACTAAAATATGAGTTAAAGTCATTTATACCCTTTTTGACTTTTATAAGTGGTTTATAAAGGAATCTTTCAGTCATTTTCAAAACAAGGTCCTTTTTAACCTTTTCGACAGAATTGAGGTAAGAATGTTTTTTTTAACTTATACGGCGGGTGCGGTAATTTGACGCCGTTATAAAATCTTCAAAGCTTTCCTTACAAGATTATAAGAATATTTTCAAAGAAAATGTTTTATTTTATATGGATCTTAAATGATTTCAAAATAAAAGGAGATATTTCTTTAAAAAGAATTTTGATTTCATCTATGTCAACATCCTTTGATGGATTTTAAGATTATTTGAAGTTGATTTATTATGATACAAAACTTCTATATTGTATTGAAGGTTTTGTGATATGTTTTACTATGGATGTGCTATTTTTATACCATTCATAGTTTATGGTGAAATTATTGACATTTCGTATGCTAGTTTTAATACGAATGTTTATGTTATGTTTAAACCTTTTCATATGGGAATGCATTGGACTTAATAAGTGACAGGTGGAGCCCGCTATAGCTCCTAGATGCATCGGTAGGTCTCATGAGACAAACTAGTGTCTTGGCACAAGGCCTTGACAAAATCTTATTTGTAGTCTTGGCACGAGGCATTGGCTATGTGGTTATGATAGTCTGGCATTATGCATTCCAACATTATGAAAGTGGTTATTGATTTTTTCATGTGATTATTCGATTAGTAGAATATCCATGTGAATAAGTAAATGACATTATTTCATTTTATTTATGTCATACCATGTTGAAAGTTCATGTTTAAAAGGCTTTTGTTTTAGTTATACATTGCCTTAAATGTTTATTCTTATTTATGAAAGTTTCCGCTATATTGTTATCCTTACTGGGCATTTGAGCTCACCCCTTTTCTATGTTTTATTTTTCACAGGAAGTGAAGATGTAAGTTTTGAATGACCTGCAGGGATATTATGAGGGGATTATAGTGTGGACTGTGGAAACATTATGTTGTTGTAGTAGTTTTTCATTTTATGATGTAATGTAAAACTTATGAATATATATAGTGTTTCCAAGGCTATTAAACCAATCGGTCTTTCGAGATTTGATCTTTCTTGTGATCATGCCAATGTTATGTAATTAATGCACCGACTCTGGGAAACTGGGGTCGGGGCGTTACAAAATGGAAATTTTTTGTTTCCTGTCATCAGTGATGAAGTTCGATTACCATCATTGTGTTGTGATGTTAAGAGATTATTATTTGGGAAAATCCGAGTTTTAAAATACTGTTCTAAATGGGATTCATTATAATAATATCACACTAATGCACTACTAGTATCTAATATCTGCCTTTAAAAAAGGATTTTTCGAAAACCTTCTTTGGAACCCCATATCTGAAAGAATTATGCAACAAGAATATCTGGTGATTGTGTAGGGCTGATTGTCAAAGGAAAATAGGCTCATTAATTTGAAGACAATTATGCCTTATTGAGTATAATTTCCTTGAAAATAAAAAGGAATGTTCTTGTAATCAAGATCACTAGTGATTTAATTATGCTTACCAGTTCCATGATTAGTAATTCCATGTTTCTACCTATCATTTATACCTTATCCTCAACATCATGGCATCATGATTACTTTTTTTTGTTAATAAATCATTCATGATTCTATATGAATGTCCATGGAATCTGATTCATCATTAACATATTAAAACAACCTTAAAAAGAAATATCTTATATGGAGTGGACATAGCCATGTATCATAAGATTAGTGGATATATATACATTGATAAAAAATAGAAATTTCTTTTATCATGGAAATATTCTCTAGAAAAATAGTGGAAATATTTCTAACAAATTATCGTCCTTAATATCAATTTGGAAAAAAGAACATTATTCCAATGATAGGAAATATTTTACATAAATACCTATGTTCAAATACACATTTTCATGTTGTTTTGTTCTATCAATACGAGTGTTGTTAGTATCATCCATCCCCCAAATTAATAATCTATACTTTAAATCCATTAGTGGATATTCTAAAATGAGGTTTCATTTAGTGGGGAAGAATTTTTTTGTCAGGTCATTATACCTTTGTAAGACCCTACCCCATTTTCGAAGCTATAATTTCCTCTAATAACCCGATGTAGAGAAACCCAATTCTTATATTTAGGTTTTTTGATGAAATTTGGCTTTTGAACTCCCAAGAAATAGTAAAAACATTAATGATCTAGAATATAATAAATTAAAACTTCATTATTATAATTACTTCATATAGTAAAGATCAAATAAAATCTTTTATTGAACACAATAAAAACCTTATCAATGAACAATGAATAAAAAAGTGGTATTTCTAAATGTTAAAAACATATAAAAATGGAATAATAATATAACCTTTGGAATAGTAATGTGAACCTTATGAATAGTAATATGGACAAAAGATTAGTAACCCCACCAATTAAAGTATAAACAAAATATATCCATCCAATAATTGAATATATGATACATCTATATCATAGTTTAAGTAAATTAATGTTATTATGATTATTAATTAATTATTGGTATTTTTAAAAGTCATTAGTATTTAATTAAAATTTAATAATTAATATACTAATTTATAATAAAATTAAAATTAATAGAAATTTTTAATATATTAATACTATGTTATCTTATGATTATAGGATAGTTTTATGAGACCTTACTTAATTATTGAAAGAGTCATAAAATCATCTATAATATGATAATGTTCAATTTTTTTAATAAATGATGATTTTAGATAAAAAATAAATTTCTCATATTTATAAAATTATTTTCATAAAATGAATTCAATTTTAATATTCTACATGTCAATAAATATTATGGGATAATTTTTGGTGAATAATAAAATACTATAATTTATAGTATAAATACATTATAATATAAATAAACTAATCCTTGAGTCATTTCTGATTTAATAACCATAATATAGAAATTCCCTTCATTATTTTAATATATTTAGTTATAATTTTGAAACTATTCAATGTCTTGAGCCAAAACAGAAAACACATAAATAAAATATCCAAAAAACACCCCCTCCTCTTCTATAAATCCCACTCCTCACCACCCCTTCTTCACTCTCATTACAATATTTTCACCTTGTAAAATTCCAACCCAATA
Organism: Viscum album; assembly: GCA_963277665.1. Classification (NCBI taxonomy): domain Eukaryota; kingdom Viridiplantae; phylum Streptophyta; class Magnoliopsida; order Santalales; family Viscaceae; genus Viscum; species Viscum album. The sequence goes on along the minus strand of CAUJRU010001339.1, from coordinate 111,375 downwards.
CTCTTCCCAATCCCCTACCCCACATACAAATAAATTTATCCTCAAAAAAATATCAAATCCAATACCTTTAATGAGGTTCTCTAAGAGGATAATTCAAGTGGTAGAAATCCTCTTTTGGTTCTTTTATCTTCTATTTAATTCATTCATTTAGTTATCATTCCCTCACCGTTCATATCTAAAGATAAATGATAACTCTAGTATCCTTTATATAATATAATTATATATTTTTAATGGAAGATTCATCTTCAATCTGATTTTTCAATCACTTTAATTCTATAAATGAAAAACATCACCTATGATGTGTCAACTTACAAACATCACAGATAATGAATTTTAATTTTCAATTAATTCCTTAAAGCATGGTTATAAATCCATTTTATGATCAAAAATTGATATAATATATGAATTATAATTTATGTAATGTTATTGATCCATTAAATATACATGATGATAATTAAAGAAACAAAACTAGCTTGTGATGACCCACAAGCCACCCGAATAATCTAATCAATTATCATGATTGTCATATCTAATGATACAAACTCACAAATAATAATGAAATAAATTATAAAAAAATAATTCCTCTATATAGTTAATAATAATATATAACTACAATTCTGGATATCTATTCCCATTTTACATGAACTTCTATACACATATACAATTAAACTGGTCCTGGAAACCAAGGAATGAATGCTTCCGACTGAAAAAAGTGCATCATATATCACATCTAAAGACCAAAAATAAATTTAATAAAATTTTATTTAATAATATACATGTAGAAAATATTATTTTGTGATTAATTAAAAGATTAAATTTGATTATCTATGACATTAATTCAAGTGTAGAACACTTAATGATAAAAGGTCAAGGTTTCTTCCCGAAACTCTATTTTTATTTGAGATATTATTTCTCCCTCTATACACCAATTTAATTATTTATTACTTTTAAATAATAATTCTAAATAATCCGTATATGTTTCAAAATCATGTATCCTGATCAGTTCATCTTTTTTTATTTAAAATACATGTTTTATTGGGTTTTATTCTCAATTATTCCCGATACGCATGGCTGATTAAATGGAACATTTCAATGTCTTGACCATTTTAAAGTAGAATACATAATCTATTTTAAGACACAATTAATTTTAGAAATTTTTTATTTTTTTCCTAAAAAATTATATTATTTAATTTATGATTTTATAAAAATAATTATGAAAAATAAAAATGATTTTTCCAAAAGAACTGTTCTTTACAAAGTAAAAGGCATATTTATCTCATGGTTTCATCGATTATTTAATTAGAATATTCTTTTATATTTCAAAAACCAAATATGAATTTTATAATTTATTGAGATTTATCACTTTTTATTGTCATATTACTTATTTTATTAAATTGTTTATGATCAATTTAACTATGGATATCCTATCTTGATACCATTCAGCATAATTCCCTTAAGGGTTAGTGATTTAGTTTAAACATTGGGGAATGTTATTTACATTTCACATGTATTTGTTTTTTACGTTTATCCCCATTAATTTGAGGAATGAATTTGAGTTAGTAGGGGATGGATGAGGCTTGATATATTCCCTTGATGCTTCACTAGGCCACATGAGACAAAACAAGAAATGGAATTTGGATGACACCTTAACAATTTATTTTCATATTTTTTTGGACAAGGCCTCGATTGAATAATTATGATGTACAAAATAATTCATTCAGTCATTATAATATTATTAATTTATAATCAATTTGAATATTCGAATTATATAATCTCCATTATTGCGATTTATTCACATGTAATTATTTTTATAGAATTATTTATTTGGATTTTACTTTTTCCACATCATGCTCAAGTTTATGTTATAATGTCTTTTTTTAGTAATTCACCATGCCACATTATTTATATTATATTCCCATGTATTAATTACCTTAATGACCATTTAATCACACCCATTTCTTATGTTTTATTTTTCAAAGGTTGTGAATATATATATTATGAATGACTTGAAAGGATAATATAGTAGTTTATGGGTGTTTTCAATGGAGTTATAATGATTTATTTCTATTAAAGTTTTAATGTAATGTTCATATACATATTATGGCTTCGAAAAATACTAAAATGATTGGTCCTCTAGGATTCTAGTCTTCTATCTATGCTAATTTATTTATATATGGAATTGGCTTTGAGCTACTAGGTTTAATGTCATTATAGATGGTATCAGAGTGTGTCTAATAGAATCCTTGGAAGTTAGAATTAGAAAACATATATTAGGGAACATAGACCTAAGATAGAAATTGAGGATAATAATGTAGGAATATATTAGTATTTGTGCAAGGTATAGATTATGTTGTTCTTCCTACAAAGACACCACATTATGGATACAACAATTGGATGTGGTTCTAACACATATGAATGTAGTGGTAACAACTTTGAAAAGGTTTCCTATGACTGACTCGGGGTAACAACGTATGAAAAAATTGGAATTAATGTACTCCTGGTTTTAAATTCAAGGGGATATGCTTAGGATGATAAATATTTTCATTACAAACCATTATTATGGATTTGAAAGTAAATATGCCCCCAATGAAACCATGTTTATGATTAAAAGATTATCTATGCATATATTTTTCAATTTATATTATGTGTTTGGCTAGTTAGAGATTTTGAATTATGGTTCATAAATTAATTTAACATATTCCATTTTTTATAAATGAATCCGAGTTTAATGAATGGAAACTATATCAATGAATTTATCCCATGTAAGAATTTACCTCCAATGGAAGATAATGATGTTGGATCCAAAGTTTCAAAAGGACTAGATCATCATATGACTATACTAGGAAATCTAACATAGATTATGAATGACAAACTTACTTGTATGGATAATCTAGATCAACAACAAGTCGTAACAATGTTAGATGACTTTTTAAAAAAACATCCTATAGCATTGAATGGGACCACACACCAATTTGTTGTTAGGAAGTGGATATGTTCTGTAGAGAATATATTTGTTTCTTTTGGAAGTATTTAATGAAAGAAGATTACCATGGTAGTTTACTGTCTCCCTGGAGTTTCTTATCAATGATGACCATTGATTCAAAATAAAAAGGAAGTGGAAGAAAATGAAAATATTGAATGGAATGATTTTAAGAAAATTTATCTAGAAAAATATTTTCTTTGTGAACTATAAGTAGATATGGAGTGAAAATGTATGATTTTATACAAAAAGAGGTTAAAAACATTGCAATGAATGAATCCCATTTTACAGTGTTAGAATGGCATGTCATTGACTAGATACATAATCCAAGAAGCATTATTTATTGATTCATTGATTGATTAAAAGCATTCCTTCACAGGGCACTAGTTTCCAAAATTTTCTCATCATATAATGATATAATATCATGGGATATAATTATATAGATCTAATTATACAAGTATTATTACATTAAAGGTAAATAAGAGAATAATAGAGTGGTGGAGGTACAAATGAATAAAGGCGTGAATAATGATGTGAAATTTCCAACATGCAATACATGTAGAAGGGAACACCCCAGTTCCTTTATAAATTTAAAAGGAGTCTATTACGAGTATTGATGAAATAACCACTATGAATTATATTTCATCGGAAATAAAGAAGATACCAATGTTAAATTCTAAAATTATAGGGATATGTGATACTATTCAAATTATTGACCTAAGAATCAATGAAACTTTAATAAAAAAAGGCCAAGTGAGTAAGGCTAAGATTAAGTGATCACAACGATAGAGGATGAAGTTCAAAATGATGTTGTAGAAGGTAAATTAATCATATCCTCAAACATAGAAAATTCTTTATTTGATTATAGATTATCACAATCTTTTAAAGATTTCCAGTTTCCTAAATGAAATTAGACATTTCCCTTTTGATTTAATAAAGGATTTGTTAGTAAAAACCTATATGTGAAGAATAATTTCAAAAAACATGTTTTGGTCAATCCCTATCATGACACATAATCATTCATTAGTTTTTCACATTTTCATCGTACATTTGATTGACTTTGATATAATCCTTGGGTTGGAATTGATTTTAAAATATGGTGTAAATATCTATTGATAAAAGGAAGAAGTTATAATTGGTGAGGAAGATGCTGAAGTAATAATCTTTAGAGATGAAATATCATCATCTATGTCTTATCTAGATCCAACTCTAGTAGTCTTTTAAATGAAATTCTTGTGGAGGAAGAGAAAACAATGTCTATAAATGAGGAAATAAGTATTAAAATTGATTATGTACATATTGGGCCAGAATATACTGAGATTTTTCTAGAGTATTTACAAATACATCTTCCAGAGTGTGATGTTTAGTTATATATTGATTTAATTCTTGGTACAAGACCTATTTCAAAGACTGCTTATAGAGTATTTACTGTGGAAATAGTAGAGATATTGAAAAAAATAGAATAATTTTGTGGCAAAAGATTTATTTTTCATTTTTGTTTCTCCATGGGTATCTTATGTTCCCTTTTTCCAAGAAGAATGAAGGATCCATGAGGTTGTTCATTGACTATAGATAAATCAACGCTTTTAAAAAAAGATAAAGTATTCTATTCCTCAGATTGATGATTTATTTGATCAACATCATAGAGATGAATATTTTTTAAATATTTTCATTCAATATGGATATCATCAATTGAATATAATGAAGGAAGAAATTTTTAATAAAATATTTTGAAGTAGGTATGAACATTATGAGTTCATAATAATTCCATTTGGATAGACTAATGCACCATATGTTTTTATTGATATAATGAAAATTTATAGAGGGAATATATTGATGATTTTTTTGTTTTTTTATTGATGATATATTGACATATTTTAATAGCTACCAGAACCATTATAATCATTTTTGGTTTCTTATAGAGACTCATAGAAGAAAAGGGTTATATTTAATGTTCATAATGTGTGAGTTCTAGCTTTAAATAGATTATTTTATTGGACTTATTGTGTCTTAGGATGGAATCTATGTTGATTACAGGAAGATAAAGGTAGTATAGAAATTCCCTATACTAATGAACATAACCATGGAATGTAGTTTCATTGGATTATCATGTTACTCTTGGAATTTTATTTAAAAAATTTCTTATTAGATAAATGTTTAACAAAGATTACTCAAAATGGTGTTATGTTCATATGGAAAAAAGAATGTGAAGAATTTTTTTATGAATACAAGTGAAGATTTGGGAATTATCTAATATTGAATCTTCCATCAATAAATTTTCGGTTTTCGTTTATAGTGATTAATCCAATAATGTACTTGGTTGTCTCATTTTCTAGAATGATAGAGTTACAACCTATGCATTGAGGAACATAAAAACTCATGAAAACAACTATCTAATGCATTATATTCAGTTATGAATCACAATTTTCTCTCTGATGGTATAGAGACCCTATCTCTATGGTTAATGATGTGATATATATACAAATCACAATATCTTGAAATATATCTTCTCATAAAAGTTACTAAACAAGAGGAAAACGTAGTGGCTAGATTTACTAACGTATTTTTATTTTTCAATAAAATACCACACAAGGAAGGAAAATAAGGCATTAGATTCATTATATAGGAAGGATCATGGAGTTATGAAAAAAATGAGGATTAATATGGATCCTATACATATGGATCATGCAGTAAGAGATATGGGGAATAATAGGGATGGTGAAGAATAATTAGTTTTTAATTTTTTTTACCAAACATCTTTATTATAAATCATTTATTTTTATTAGTATGATGATGAAAATCATTAAAAGAAAATTTAAATATGTGGATGATTGGAATATGGTGGACATTATGTATAAATAAAGAATTTAGAAATTTGGGAGAAGGTTATGTGTTCAATCTATAACCGAGCTAAATATGTAGTTATTGGATGATTCCCATAGCATGAATTTTTCAATACACTATAGTGGCCGTAATATGTACAGTGATTTGGAGGAAAATTTCTAGTTGCATAATACAAAAGTGATATTTCTGATTTTGATTCAATATGTTTAGTCTATAAATAGTTTAATGTAGAATGAAAAAATCCTAGAGGCGCCATAACCCTCTACCTATTCTTAAATGGAAATGGGATGTCATTACTAAGGATTTTTAAACTGGATTACCAAGTATTTTAAGAAGGAGTGATGAAATATGGGTAATTGTTGATTGAGTTTCCAAATATTCACGTTTCCTTACTATATGGGAGGATTTTTCACTAGATCACCTTGATAAAATCTATATTAATGACGTTTTAAGACTTCATGGAGCACCTTTTTCAATTTTTTTGTGATTTTGATCAACTATTTACACAGAAATTCTATAAGATTCGTTAGAAATATTTGGATACTGATATTAATTTGAACACTTCTTATCACCCTAGAGCTGATGAGAATTATGAAAGGACCATTATAACTTAGTAATAAATTTTGAGATTGTAATCAAATGACATTAAACTAATATTGGATCAATATTTACCTTTGGAAGATTTTTCCTACAATAATTGATTCCATTCTAGTATTCAAATGGCACTATATGAATCAATGTATGAAAATAAATTTCATACACCAACATAGTGGGATGATGATGTTGAAAGGAATCTTGTAGGCCCATATCATGTGGATTAAATAATAAATTTTTTCAATACTTTTCAACCCTATAATAAATCAGCTAAATGTATGAAAAATTACAATACTGATAATGAAAGGATATATTTCTAATTCCTAGTGGGAGATCTTGTTTTCTTGAAATTATCACTATGGATGGGTGTTATAAGTTTTGGGAATAAATGGTAACTGAGCCCAATGTACAATGGACCTTTTCAAATCCTGGAGGGATTTGGAGCTATTGATTGATGTTTAGATATTCCTCCTAGTATTTTTAAATTATAAAATGTATTACACATTTCTTTTTTAAGGATGTACATTCAAGACCCAAGGCATGTACTCTATTTTGAAGGAATTGGTTTGGAACCTTATTTTTCTTTCTTTGAAGAGCATATCAGGATTATAGTCAATAGAGAGCACGTGTTAAGGAATCATAAAAATCGGTCGATATATGTATTTGTAAAAATAATAAAATTGAATAGGTGACATGGTAACTACAGGATGTTATGATGATGAATAATCCAAATCATTTCACGATGTGAGATTTTGAAAATTTCATGAATGAATTTTTTTTGGAGGGGAGAATGTAATGACCTAGAATTATATCAATCAAATTTCTCTTTCTATATTTATTTAAAATAGTATAAATCACATAAAATCACTTATAGAAGAGAATAAAAACTTTATAAATGAATAATGAATGAATGATGAAGTATTGCTAGAAGTTAAGAAACCCATACCAATGGAATAGTAACTTCACATTTGGAATAATAATATGGCCCTTATGAATAGTAAATAAGATATTATAATAGTAACCCCAAAAATTAATGTATATATAAAATTTATCTATCCCATAAAGGAAAATATGATTTAATTATATCATAGTTTATGTAAATAAATGATTTAAAATTTATTAATTAATTATTGGAATTTTTTTAAGTCATAAATATTTAATTACAATTATATACTCAATATAATTATTTAAAATAAGTATTATTTTCATTAAATATATTCATTTATTAATATACTATCAAATTTTGATTATAAGATAATTTTAGGGGACCTTAATTATTTTTGTGTGTGGCATAAAATCATCTATAATATTAAAATTAGTATATTTCAAATAAAAGATGATTTTAATAAAAACATAAATTTATTATATTTACAAAATTATATTCATAAAATGGAGAACATTTATTAATTATGAATTTTTAAAAATGATACGAGTGAATTTTTGGGATTTAAAAAAATATTTTAATTTTTAGAGAGTTGTAAAGTATTGTAATTTGTGGTTTAAATACATTATATGTTAAATAAAATATCCCTTGAATCATAGATAATGTAAATAAAATAATAAAGAACCAAAATTATTTATTTTAATAAATTTAGTTACAATTATCAAACTATTCATATTCTTGATCCAAAATAATAATGAAATGAATAAAATATTCAAGAAACACCCCTCCGCCCCACTATAAATACAACCACTTCTCCTCAAAACATCCATGCATTTATACATTTCAAATTTATGTAAAATCATATTACCATCCCCTACCCCATGTCCATGATCCTTTTTATAATAAAAATTAAAAATCCAATCCCTTTAAGGAGGTACTCAAAAAGTATAATTCAAGTTGTATAAATCCTCTTTCTTTCCATTTTTTTCTTTTCAATTTCCATTATTTTCTTATCCTTCCTTAACCTCCCCTATACAAAGAGAAATGATACCTAAAATATAATTTATATAATATTATTATATAATTTAAATTTATTATCAAACATCAAAATAAATTTTATTTCTCTTTTATTGAATAAATAAAAACATCACTAATGATTTGTCAATTTACAGAAATCATTGACGATACAATTTAATTTTCAGTTAACACCTTAAAGGCTGGTCATAAAACCATATTTATGGATAAAAACAATTTAAATTTATGTATTAAATCCTATTTAATGATTTGGATCCGTTATATATACATCATGTTAATTAATAAAATAATAAAAGTTTATGATGATCGGAAAACAACCAAAATAATATAAAAAATTATCACGAACGTATAATCTAATGATTATCCTAAAAAAAATAAACAAATGACAAATAAAATCATTTAATGTTATGTATGTTCTTTAATAACGTATAAAAACAATTTTCTATCTCTATTCCCATTTTATGTGATTTTCTATACCCATATACAAGTAAACCGATCAACGAAACCAAGGAAATGAATGCTCCCAAATGATTAAATTGTATCTAATAACTTATAAAAAGACCATAAATGACATAATGAAATTATATTATATCATATATAATAATAAATTATTTTTAGTTAATTAATAATTTTTTTAATTTTATTTTATATTTTATTAATGAAATGTGAAGAACACTTTTAGATATAAGGTAAAGGTTTCATCGAGAGCCTCCATTTTCATTCGGGTTATGATATCTCCATATACAGAACAATTTAATTATTAATCCCTTTTTAAATACTAAATAAAATTTTTTATTTATATATTTAAAACTCATTTATATATATCATTTCATATTTATTTTATATAAAATAAATTTTTTCAAAGGTTACCTGCTCAATTCTTCCCGATACAGAAGATCGATGAAAGAGAGCATATCAATTCATAACCCATAATCAAGTACCATCTATAATCTAGTTTAAGGAACAATTATTTTTTTATAATGGCTTAAATTTTTTTTTATGAAAACTCATTTTTTTTACTTCTAGTTTTATACAATTTATTTACACAAATAAAACTGATTTTTCCAAAAAAATGTTCTTTGGAAAGTAAGAGGGGGTATTTCCCATAAGAACTCCACACTTATTTTAATAGAATATTTTTATAAATTTAAATTACTCTATTCATTTTATAATTTATTTAGACATAAATCTAATGATTATCATATAACATATTTTACAAAAGGGTTTATGATCAGTTTGACTGTTGATGTTCTATCTTGATACCAAATACCATAATACATAGAATTTTCAGTGATTTTGTTTACATATTGGGAAAATTTATTTATATCTAATATATATATGTTGTTTTTGTTTAACCCCATTCATAATAGGAATGAATTGGATTTTGTGTGTTATGGGAGGGGACAACTATATACCATCTATGTGTAAGTGTGTTTAATGAGACAAAATAGAAATGTATTTTGGTTGAGGCCTTAACCATTTAATTTATGATTTCTAGGACAATGTCTCGATGATATGTTTATTATGTCCTAAATTATTACTTATATAATTATGATATATTTAATTTATAATTCATGTGAATATTCTACAAGTATAATGTCCACGACTAAGATTCATTCTCATGTTATTATTTTTATCGAATTATTTATCCAGCTTTTACTCTTTCCATATCATGCCAATGTTTATGTTTTAATGTCCTATGTTTTTATTAATTCACCATGCCTTAATATTTATATTAGAATATGTTTGATTAATTACCATTACTGGGTATCATATATCAAAACTTTGTTATGTTTTATTTTCCCTTAGGTTTTGATGATATATATTATGAATGACTTGTAGGGATAATCTAAGAGTTTATGTGTGTTTTATAAGTAACTGAAATGTTATATTTCCATTAAAGTTGTATTAAAAAGATCATATATGTAATCTATATTCCAAAACTTTTAAACTGACAAGTTATTTGGGATTAAATTGTTGTATCTATTAAAATATTTTAATATAAGGCGCTGGTTCTATGCTACTAGGGTTTGAGTATTTACATTACTCTATAAATCAATAGTTTATCCCAGAAATAAAATTATATGTAGGTGTTTCTTTATTTCTCAATTTCCTGGCCTCTTGTATGTGTTGATTTACTTTCTAACCGGGTTGTATTTTCTCACCATGTATATGGTTTTGAAGCCATCTATCCTTAAAAATAAACCAAATGGATTATGCATAATGAACATATGTGAATAAAATATTCAAATAATATTCTCACACTACAATTATTTATCATTCATTGAATAATAACATACCTTGTAAATCAGGATTCTCTCTTTATCTCTCATTTACTTGTAGTAAGAGATGAACCACTCGTCGAAGTTACTTGTGACAGTTCTATAACCTTTGTAGTAAGTATAACACGTCATTATTCTTGGGCAATATATGGATGTGGGTGGCCATTCTGAGAATGTTCTTTCATGAAGGATGCAATATTATTACTTTCACATGGTTTATTAAAATTGTGTTTCCAAAAAATATGGAAATTCATGATCATGGAAGATATAAACATGGTTTGATACTTTTGTATATTTGTATGCCTTTTTAATTTGATGTAATATAAATCTTAATTGAATGGGATGTGGTATTAGAAGCAATATTTTGGTGTTATATCTAACAATGGACGATATAGGTAATAAATTATGATACCTAAATGTAAAAAAAGCAATTTAATTTAAAAAATGCTATTTTTATTAATGAAAACTTAGTTTTTCACCTTCCTATAACATTCTATTTCCTATCAATTATATTGTATCAATTTTTTCTATTGAATGAATACTTTGTGTTTTTTATGGTTTTTTATGAAATAAAGGTTTAATTACGATGTATAAGACATAATTCCATTACATAGTTATGAATTCATATATGTTTGTTATGTGTTGTTCAATTAAATTTGGGAGTATAGGAATACAAAATGGTTTAATTTTATTTTTAAATCCAAATAATGAGACAATTATGTCAATTATGGTAGTTAAGGATAACAAAATTAAGTATTATAATTTATATCTATGTGATACACATTCATAATGGCCAAATATTTATTTTAGAAAAATATAGAATAATTTTTAAAAGTTATGTTTAGTGTGTTAATACTTTTTTTTAAGAAAGTAGAATGACTTATGTTTTTTGACTACTGAAATATAAATGGTTATTGTCTTTGTATCTTTTTGAACATTGCAGATTCAAGAATCTATTATAAAACCATTGTGAGTTTTTTTCTCTATCACGTGTTTAACATTATTATTATTATTATTATTATTATTACATTTATGCATTCATCTATCATTAAAAATAACAAACATCTCAATTCATGTCCCAAATTTAACATGTCCATGTATATTGGTTATCATGTTCATCCTTGTTTTTGATATGTAAATATTTTTTCACTCTTTTAAACAATGTTATCTAACTATTTATATTCACCAATCTTTGAATCTTATACCCACATCATGTAATATGTTGTGAATATCATGTTTTCCCATTCTATTTATTCTTAATGGGTCTCAAAACAATTTGATCAGGTATTTATAATAATAATAGATAAAAAAACTATCCTCTTAAATCTAATAATGACTAGTGAAAAATGGAATGAATTTTACTAGATAGATCTAAACCGAAGTTGGGAAACTCATGGGTAAAGAATTATTATTTTCATATTTTGTAGCATTCATTTTTTGTAATAATAATTTTTTTATTATGTGATCAATATATGTATAAATTAATATCCATGTAATTACAACCATGTATTTAATGTCTAATATTTGTTTAAAATTTTAATTTATTTTTTATTTTTTAGAATAATTAAGTCTTGGTCACCCCACAATACAAACTACATATAATTTAAATGGGTAATAACATAATTATTTAAATCAACATAAATTTGGGATAAGATGAACCTAATTTCTTTAATAATAATTTCCTCAAATCCCTTAATCATCTACACCCCTTACATCCTGAAATGGTATGTATTAATTATTCAGTTGATGTGATATAGAAACCATATTTTCTTTTTGATAGAAATTTATATATTAACCTTTTTGATGTCTTTTTATTAATTACCAATTATTAATTTTTATTTCTTGGAAATACTTTAGAATTGATCATTGATAGGAATTATTTAAATAATACCATACAACCAATTATTCAGACTTTAAAATTGTAATCAGTAAAAGTAATTCATGTGTTCAAAATTCAATAATTTTAATGGAAGATAAATTAAGGTGAAAACTAAAAAGAGACATTTTATTTCCAAATATTATATTTTAAAACATTGATCATATTCATGTTTTGATTGATTAAAATAAAAGAAGAATATTATTTAATATTATTATACTCACATTGTTTTATATTCTTCAGTATTATCTCCTTCATTTATATATTTCTATTACACCATTCACCATTTTAATTTTTTTAATCACTACTTTTCGATATTTAGAACTCTTTTATTAAATATATTTCTAACCACACATGTGATTTTATCAAGCATACCATAATAGTTACTTTATTTTCTCATTTTACCATTATTGAAACCCATGTGTTGGTTGATCAACCTTAAAATGATAAGTATATATTTAATTATAAAAAACTATAAAATATTATATATTATCCTTTATTATCCTCCTAATATTATATTCAACTATTTTTTTGATTGAGAACACAATTACCAGTCAATATATTTATTCCTTCTCAAATGATACACAAAATATATCAATCACATATCTAGCATAGTTCAATTATCCATGTATTGAAATTCTATGTAAATGTTTCTTGATTTTATAATATTTTTTTAGGATTAATTTCTTCATTTAATTTTCTTGTTCAATTAATATTGAGTTTATTATTTGTATTTGAGAATATTGATATATTACTTGAGAGTATATCAACGACCTTGTTATGAGATCAATTAATTGTTGTATCTTAAATGATTGAATTTAATAATATTTAATTTTCCAAAATCAGTAAACAATTCGTTAGGATTCATAAACTCAATTGACTAACAAATTTAATCCTATCATATTTTTTCCATTAGTTTTGTTGATTAAAGAAGTTGATCTAAATAGAGAGAATTATTGGTATATAATAAATATATATAAAATTATAATAACATTATTCTTAACCTTTAAAATCTAAAACATGGAATATTTTTTTGAATAATATATAATTATATATATACTGATTCTGTAATCTATCCCCACCCATTACCTTCTTGGGGTGGCTCTAAAGATAAGAGTGTCCCTTTAATTTCACTAGTTATAAATATAAGGATCTGACCTTAAAAATTACTTAATATTGAATTAAATGAATAATTCCCATTGGGGATCTTTTCAGGTTTAGAGTTTTAGATAATTATATCATAACTATTACATCTCAAAATATTACACAGTAGACATTTCTACAGAGTTTCCTTTTTTTTACAAAACATGTACTCGTAAAAAAAGGGTCACGTCTAGTTCCATGTTTAAGACAACATGACTTTTTCTTCATCCCATCCTTGACCCTATTCCACATTATGTCCTGTGAAAAACATTTCAAAAAAAACATGGGATGAGCATAAAAACCTCATTAAGGGATACACAAAGAAGGAAAATTGTTAGTTTTTCAAAACAACAAGTAAACCATGAATACTTTATCAATTTAATACTTTTTACCTTTATTAAGTAGTAAATACTCTTTAATAAATAAAATATCATTACTTACCCATTTTTAACAAAAATGTTACCATAAAACCCATATAAAGAACACATAATATATAAAGGTAACTTGGGACATAAACATACCTAAATGGAATAACCATACAGTCAACTTCCACACATATCACATAATGGAATAGCCATACGGCTGACTTTCATACCCAATAAATTGGAGGTTATAATGTAACCACCCATCCTGGTATTCAGGGAACCACCCGTCATATGGTTTTCCACATAACCACCGATCAAATGTACAAGTACCATTACAAAATCATAATACATAAAACAAATATAATGGAAAGAAAACATTTCCACATTTCAATCACAATATATCACTTAAATATATTGACATAAGAAATCCATTATCAAAACCATTTTCAATACCAAAATACATAAAAGAGTATATGTTATTTATTTTCTTTTAAAAACATTATGGCTTGTTAAGGAAGCCAAAGGTCAAATATTACTAACGGCGGAGGAAAAGGTCATTGTCACCACGTACGTTAAAAAACATTCCTTTTTGTCATTTAGTAAAACAATTCATAGAAAAATATTCCTTTTGAATGAAATGAAAAGTCAATGGTGTTTATACAGTGTATAAAATAAAGTCTTCAATTAGAACAAAATATTTCTCAATGAAAAGAGACTGAGACGAAGTCCCTTACAAAGACGAAATCCTTTGATTAAGGATATATCAATTACATAATTATGTGTGACAATAGAATACACCAAATATAAGTGGATATTAAGTGTAAAACAATAAATGTTCATTCACACATATTCATATAACGACATATTAAAGGAGTATAAGTTTAACCCAAATATTCAAAATTGGGTTAAGAAGTTCCCTTGCAAAAATTCGATAGCCTAACGACGTCACTTATAATTTCATATTAATAGTTCATTAGAGATAAAATGGTATCTCATCACTTGAACATAAAATTTACATCAATAAGGATATATAATAACATATCCCAACATAATAAGAAGTAAATTAAAAGACATAACAAAAATAAGTCTTTTAAAAAGAGGAGGGTGAAAGGTTCCCTTACCGATTTGGGAATCTTTTGAAATGTACACCCCATGGAAGAAGGGTCATAAAATGAAGATGTAAATACCCATAAATGAAATTATAGTACACAAAGTATATAATAATGGGAAGTACATACACCAATAAATGGAAATGGTGGAAAATGTTGCATAAATCTAATGGGAATAAAAGTGAGATGAAAAATCCCTTACGAAAACTCGGCAGCCTAACTGCGCCACATAAAACTTAAAAAATGGATTTATGAGATCAAATAGGGTCTCTAATAATATTAACATAAAAATACAGTATGATGAATATAAAATAACATCCCCAAACATAAGAAATATGAGCTTAAAAGAAATGACATAAAAGAGAGTACTTAAAAAGAAAGAGAGAGGTGGGATCCCTTACCTCATGTCCGACTTGGCTCGATCGTTCTTTAATCTCCTAAATAATAAACTAGAGTTAATTAATACATTATTAAGAACCTTTTTACGTTAATTATTCCTTTTAAATCATTTATTACCATGTCATGAACATTATGTAATTATTTAAGTTAATAACGGTCGTTTTGTTGATCATTGGTACTTGAGTCAAAAATAAACTTCTTATAATTACATGTTATTCATGTGGTAAAAAATATTTAATATATCCAGAATTATATTCATGATGTAGATATCATATATATCATATATATCCAGTATATACATGAATTTATAATATTATATAACATTTAGAGGTAAGAAATGAAATGCACCGTTCATGGAGACGGTAAGCCGTACGTACGCATGAACGCTACTTTCATTTCTATTTAATATTTAATGGAATGAAATCATAATTATATAGAGTAATATTATAATTCCAGTATAATATCATATGTAATATCATTAACTCCATCTTTTACACATCCCACATATGGAATTAATGAATCAAATCACTTTGAGTGGGTGGTAGTCCACACTTCCTAAAATGAAGATATCGCGTTTACCCATTATGGAAACCATAAAGGAATGAAATAAATGAAAAATACATAAGCATAAGGAAAACATAAACATAATATATATATATCATATATAAATAGAGTTACATCTTAATGGCCACCATGAAAGGTGTTAAAAGAAGATTAAATAATCATCATTTTGTGAGGTATAAATTCACCATCCAGAGAAAAAATATGTTCTTTAACAATTAGACGAAGGTGTGTGTATGTGTTGATATAAACATTCCCATAACAAAATCCTAGTATATTGAAGATACATGTGTTGTTACAAAATAATGGGATAAAAAGAGTTTAGGGGTTTGGAGAAGAAAATTAAAACAAAAGAACACAAGTGAAGACATTACCTTTAATTCGGATAACTCATTTAGATTTGAGATCAAAGGATTCCTTGGAAAGAATTATGCACAATGTAAGGCTTCTAGGAGTAAGAGAGTTATTTGGAGCGACAATATGAGTAGAGTCTGGATGAGCCGAGGTCTTGAGAGGTGTGGGTAAAGAGGTAGAGGTGGGTTCCTTTTATAAGAGGGGGGAGGGGCACTCTTGGAATGTCTTGAAAAGTTACTTTATTATAAAATGATTTTTATATATTAAAGGTCCAAAAATTATATATTTCTAGTTTTTGGTGATAAGGGTTCGAAATCCACCCATCCAATAGTTTTTTGACATGTGTAAGTATTATATATTACCTTATCTTCTCATTTTATTGAAATCGTTCATTAATGAGGTAATCACAACATCATCATGGTGTCAGAAATAAATTTATTTATTTAATGCCTAAAAATTATAATAAAATATCATGATGTAGGAAATATTTTTAGCTTTATAATTAATAATTATAGTCAAAAATATGACTTGTATATCCCCATGTAATATTTTATAGTAAAACAATTAATGTTTGTGACATTTTTATGTTAACTTTAAATAAAAAGTTATTAATGTCATTTTCCTACCAAAGTGGCTCCATGGGGTCCCCAAGTTGACCCATGAATTGTCTTGGTCGGCCATGACTCATCCAATAAGGGTAGTACACATTTAAAGGTCATTTCATATTATTATAACATTATCTTTACCTTAAATTACAATAATTACCTTTAATCGCGATTAATAAAATTTAAAACTTACTGTTCACCAAAAAATTATTTTAATCCCATTGTACCAAATTTTACATCCTAATGAAAACAATTTAGGTCAGATATTTGAAAATCAAATCACAGAAGTGGTAATGTTTCATTTAAATGAAAAAATCAGTTTTTTAACTATCACTTAGTGGTTTCGCTATTCATCAAAAATTGAAGTTTTTCAAAAAAATACCAAAAATTTACCCTATGATATATTTGATATTATGAATTCAAAAATGATGTCTTTTTTACTAAATTTAAAACATATAAGTTGAATTAATTAATTTAATAATTAATTCCCGCTGTCAAAACAAATGGCGTGTTTTTAAGAAATAATAACTATTAAAAGATTGACACTAGTTTAAGTCCAATTTCAATGTGAAATTAATTCCAATGAACACCATTGGATTAAATGGTAAAAATATATTCTAATTTCACTTTAAAACCAATTCAATAGATGATATAATAATATATATAAATTAGATTAAAAAGAGGTTTTGAATTAAAATACAACATTTTTTAAATATTCATTAAAAATGAATTTTATCGAAAAAAATAACAAAAACATACACAAAGTAAATTTTGATGTCCCAATTCTATAGAAGGATTTTATTTGGTCCAATATATCATATAAAATTTTCAACAAGTGGATTTAAAAAGGGTTCACCATCAAAAGGTGGTTAATTGACCTTGTATAGAATAGTAGAATATTAACACTTAAAATTGGATTCATTCAAATTTTAAACCTCTAACATTTATTGGGTAAAAGTAAAAATATTTGGAAAACATATATAATAATTTTGTAGTTTTTTCTATTCATTCCCGCCATTACAACGACTAGAAGTTAACTACCATTTAAATTAATATTATTTTATTATTAGAGTGCAGCGTAAGATTTCGAAGAAACTCGTTGTTGCGTATTTGGTACGACATCAAGCATAGCGTTACCTTTAAATTAATTTTTACATTTTATTCACAAATACAGATAAATATAAAAATTTCATATTATTAATTTACCTGGGGTGTTACATCGTTCCCCCTTTTGGAAATTGCATCCTCAAAATTTTAATATTGGGCTCAGAAACTACATTGAAAGTCCCAAATCGGAACAAGAGTCGGTAAAACTAAAAATTTTAAAGAAACAAACAGAAGTAAATAGGTCACCCGAGTTAACCCAAACTAGGATTACATGTAGGAAAACATGGATATGGGAGAAAAAACAATAGGTCATGTTCTGAGGGAGACTGATATAAAACATATTTAGGAGAAAGTTAACCACCAGAAAATCACAAACTTGTGATGAGTTAAATGGTATTTTATTCCCTAGTCAGAAAAGTTAACAGAAAACATTTTAGATTTAAGTTACTTTTCATTGTGGAATTTATTTATGAGCTTAACTAAATCATAAGGAAACATATTTACATGTCATGTGGACTTTCAACTTTTACTAGATTTCATACACAATCACATATTTTCTCCAAAAGGTGAGTTTTTAGGAAGACTTGTTCACATTAAGAGTACTATAATAAACTTCTAGAGAATCACCTAATCCACAAAAGAGAACTATATACTTCCCATGTATTTATAACTTAACGAAATCCAAAATTTTTAGAACAAGATCCACAAAAGGGTAATCCTTTATAAAAAGAAAATCTATTCTTTATCTCTAAAATTTGTCCAACACAACCCTAAGTCCAACGAAGACCATTTGATAAAAAAAAATTTCCATAAATTTCTTCAAAGTAAACCAAACTAAGATTGAATCCCAGATATTTGAAGGATTTAATCACATATACTTCTAATGTAAAAATTAAAACTTATCTCAAAATAACATCAGTTGCTCTTAAAGTCTCATATTGAAAAGTAATTAACCTAATCATAAATCCTCCATGATAGGTCAATAATATCCTATATAACAAAAAATCAACTTATTCTTGATTCATAAAATCATCTAACTAAAAAGAATAAGTCATACTAACCAGGGACCTCACGTAGTCCAGTGGTAGGCGATAAATATCAGTCACACTTTGGTTGTGTGTTCGATTCCCACAGCTTTGTGCGACGCGACGGGTTGTCACACGTTCTGTGTGTTGTCCATTTTCCAAAACTATATAATTCTCAAAACATACCCCAAAAGAGATAAAATCATCAAAAAAATAACCATAACATAATTTAACCTCAATTTTATCTCATGCCATTCATTTTCCATCATAACATATAGTAACCCATAATTACCTCAAAAGTAAGGATTATATAAACCCAAATGGTTCTTTATAACTATGTCCACAAAAGAACAGATAACTATTCCTTGAATAAAATTTTCATATATCAAACGTCAGGGTTACACATTCTATAAAATTATTGTAATGTAACCCCATTATAATAAGAGACTTAACAATTTTAAAATTTTCACCATCCTACAATATACCATAACTCTTGAATCCCTTATATGTTAACTTCTTAATCTTCCAACATTCTTCATGATCCATTAACCATTTCATTAAATCTTATTCTGAAATACTTCTTTCCTACAGAGAAAATCATGAATCATATCCTAATATTCCAAAATAGAAAAGCTTATGTTAAGAAATAATCCATACCTTTGATTGGTCATTGTCAGTTTCCTCACCCTCAATCGGAATAAAATTAGGTATTGGTAAATGAATATTTGTATGATCTTGGTGATCCCATTCCCGAAACATCTTCGTAGGATATGTGTTTGCCTAATGACTATGCACACCACATTTAAAACATTCAATTGATCCCTCAAAAAGAACTTCTTTCCCTTTCCTCGAGATAACTTGATACTTTTTTCCATGGTAGGTTCTTGATTTATGACCTTTATTTCCACATCTATAGCATCTTTCTGTCCCATTGAAACATTTTCCCAGGTGTTTCTTTCCACATATTTGACGCATTGGTTTTTGACCACACTTACCTTTATGATTATTACCCGAACATCTGTTGGGATTTGTTTCCCGCATATATGTTGCCTTATAAAAATCACCAAGGTTTAGGTGGCCTATCATGACCCCAGATAGTTGGTTGAGGATAAACACAGGAGTTCTCATTGCAGATCCCATATTATTCAGTTGCTCGCTCAAAAAATTGTCACTGTTTCCTTACCATCCATTGTTACTTTGGTGCCTACTAGTTTCAGCCATTTACTAAAACCAAAAATGACAGTGTGAGCATATCATTAAAATCATCATCTAATAATTATGAAGATAAACACTAAGATATAGTTATCCAAGTTATCTCAAACTCATTACAACTTTAGATAAAAACAATGACTCCATCTAATATACTACCCATTGTGGTTATACACAACTTGTCACAAATGCTTAAACAACACTTTAACCTCTAAAGTTATCTAAACCAACCTCTGATACCAAGTATAAGGACCCAGCCTTAAAAATTACTTAATATTGAATTAAATGAATAATTACCATTGAGGATCTTTTCCGGTTTAGAGTTTTATAGAATTAGATAATAACTATTACATCTCAAAAATATTACACAGTAGACACTTCTACAGAGTTTTCTTCTTTTAAAAAACATGAACTTTTAAAAAAACGAGTGATATATATTTTCATGTTTAAGACAACACGAGTTTTCCTTGATCCCATCCTTGACCCTATTCCACATTATTTCCTATGAAAAAAATTTCAAAACAAAACTTTGGATGAGCATAAAAATCTCAGTAAGGGATACACAAAGAAGGAAAACTGTTAGTTTTTCAAAACAACAAGTAAACCATGAATAATTTATCAAAGTAATAATTTTCACCTTTATGAAGTAGTAAATACTCTTCATTGAATAAAAGATCATTTCTTACCCTTTTGTAACCAAAATATAACCATAAAACCCATATAGAGAACACATAACATATAAAGGTAACTTGGGACATAAACATACTTAAATGGAATAACCATACGGCCGACTTCCACACATATCACTTAATGGAATAGCCATACGGCCGACATCCATACCCAATGCATTGGAGGTTATAACGTAACCACCCATCCTGGTATTCATGGAACCACTCATCATATAGTTTATCACGTAACCACCCGTCAAATGTCCATGTACCCTTACAAAATCATAATACATAAAACAAATATAATGGGAAGAAAACATTTCCACATTTCAATCATAATATATCACTTAAATATATTGACATAACAAATCCATTATCAAAAACATTTTCAATACCAAAATACATAAAAGTGTATATGTTATTTATTTTCTTTTAAAAATATTATGGCTTGTTAAAGAAGCCAAAGTTTAGATAGTACTCATTGCGGTAGAAAAGGTCATTGTTACCGCGTACGTTAAAAGAAACATTCATTTTTGTCGTTTAGTAAAACACTTCGTAGAAAAAGATTCTATTTGAATGAAATGAAAAGTAAAAGGTCTTTATACAGCGTATAAAAGAAAGTCTTGTATGAGAACAAAATATTCCTCAATGAAAATAGATTTAGACAATGTCCCTAATAATGATAGAATCCTTTTATTAAGGATAAATCAATTACATAATTATGTGGAAAAAAAATACACCAAATATAAGTGGATATTAAGTGTACAACAATTATAGGTCATTCAAACATATTCATAGAACGACATATTCAAGGAGTACAAGTTTAACCCAATGTATAGAAATTGGGTTAAGAAGTTCCCTTGCAAAAATTCGACAGCCTAACAGCATCACATATAATTTCAGATTAAGAGTTGATGAGAGAGAAAATGTTATCTCATCGATTGAACATAAAATTTATGTCAATAAGGATATTTAATATAATATCCCAACATAATAATATGTAAATTAAAAGACATATAAAAAAGAAGTCTTTTAAAAAGAGGAGGGTGAAAGGGTCCCTTACCGATTTGGGTAATTTTCGAAACGTACACCCCATGTAAGAAGGTTAATAAAATGAAGATGTAAATACCCATAAATGAAATTATATTAAAAAGAGTATAATAATGGGAAGTACATACACCACTAAAAGGAAATGGTGGCAAATTTAGCATAAATGTCACGGGAATAAAAGTGAGATGAAAAGTCCCTTACGAAAACTCGGCAGCCAAACGACGCCACTTAAAGCTTCCAAAAATGGATTTATGAGATAAAATAGGCTATATCATAATATGAACATATAAATTACATTATGGGTAATATAAAAGAACATCCCCAAACATAATAAATATGTGCTTAAAAGAAATTACATAAAATAGAGTACTTAAAAACAAAGTGAGAGGTAGCATCCCTTACCTCGTGTTCGACATGACTCGATCGTTATTTAATCTCCAGAATAATAAACTAGAGTTAATTTATACTTTATTAAGAACCATTTTTAATATCTTTATTCTTTTTATATCATTTATTACCATTTCATGAACATTATGATATTATTTAAGTTAATAACAGTTGTTTTGTCGATCATTGGTACTTGTGTCAAAAATAAACTTCTTATAATTAAAAGTTGTTCATGTGGTAAAATATCTATTATATACAGAATTATATTCATGATGTAGATATCATATATATCATATATATCCAGTATATACATGAATTTATAATATTACATAACATTTAGAGGAAAGAAATGAAATGCACCGTTCATGGAGACTGTAAGTCGTACGTACGAATGAACGCTACTTTCATTTCTATTTAATATTTAATGTAATGAAATCATAATTATATAGAGGTATATTATAATTCTAGTATATTATCATATATAATATCATTAACTCCATCTTTTATACGTCCCACATATGGCATTAACGAATCAAATCACTTGGAGGGGTGGTAGTCCGCACTTCCTAAAATAAAGATATCGCGTTTACCCATAATGGAAACCATAAAGGGATGCCATAAGTGAAAAATACAGAAGCATGAGGAAAACATAAACATAATATATATCATATATAAATAGAGTGAAATCTTAATGTCCACCATGAAAGGTGTTAAAAAAATATGGAACACTCATCGTTTTGTGAGGAAAAAATTCACCATTAACAGAAATAGTATGTTCTTTAACCATTGGACGAAGGTGTGTCTAATTGTAGCTCAAAACCTTCACATAAAACATCCTAGTATATTGAAGATACTGTTTTTGTTACAAAATAAGGGGATAAAATTAGTTTAGTGGGTTGGAGAAGCAAAATTAAACAAAATAACACAAGTGAAGACATTACGTTTAAGTTGGATAACTCTCTTAGATTTGAGCTCAAAGGCTTCCTTGGAAAGCCTTCTGCTCAATGTGAGGCTTCTAGGAGTAAGATAGGGATGTGGAGAGTCAATATGAGAAGATTTTGGTTGAGGAAAGGGCTTGATAAGTGGGGGTAAATAGGTAGAGGTGGGGGCCTTTTATAAGAGGGGGGAGGGGCACTCTTGGAATGTCTTGAAAAGTTACTTTATTATAAAATGATTTTTGAATATTAAAGGTCCCAAAATTAAATATTTCCATGGTAAGGTGATAAGGGTTATAAATCCACCCATCTAATAGGTTTTTGACAAGTATTTTTAATAGATTTTACCTTATTTTCTCATTTTATTTAAATCATTCATTAATGAGGTAATCACTGCATCATCATGGTGTTAGAAATAAATTTATTTATATAATGTCTAAAAATTATAAAAAAATATCATGATGTAAGAAATATTTTTAACATTCTAATAATACTTATAGTCAAAAATATGACTTGTATAACCCCATGTAAATTTTTTTCAGTAAAACAATACATGTTTGTGACATTTTTATTTTAACTTTAAATAAAATGTTATTAATGTCATTTTCCAACCAAAGTGGCTCCATGGGGTCCCCATGTTGACCCATGAATTTTCATTGTCGGATATGACTCATCCAATAAGGGTAGGAAATGATTCAAGGTCATTTCATATTATTATAACATTATCTTTACCTTAAATTACACTAATTACCTTTAATCTCGAATAATAAAACTAAAAAGTTACTATTCACCAAAAAAATTATTTTAACCCAATTGAATCACATTTTACATATTAATGACAAAAATGTATGTCGTATTTTTGAAAATAAAATCACAGAAGTGGTAAAGTTTCATTTAAACAAAAAATCAGTTTTTTAACTACCACTTAGTGGTTTCACTATTCATCAAAAAATTGATGTTTTTCATAAAAATACCAAAAATTCAACCTAAGCTATATTTGATAATCCAAATTCAAAAATGATTTCTATTCTAAAAATTTAAAAACATATAAGTTACATTAATTAATTTAATAATTAATTCCTGATGTCTAAACAAATAGCGTGTTTTTAAGAAACAATATCTATTAAAATATTGACACTAGTTTAAGTCCAATTTCAATGTGAAATTAATTCCAATGACAACCATTGGATTAAATGGTAAAAATATATTCTAATTTAAATTTAAAACCAATTCATAAGATGATCTAATCATATAAATAAATTAAATTAAAAAGTGGTATTGAATTAAAATACAACATTTTTCACATATCCATTAAAAATGAACTTTATCAAAAAAAACAAAAACATACACACAGTAAATTTTGATGTCTCGATTCAAAATAAGTACTTGATTTTGTATTATATAACATATAAAATTGGCAAAAAGTGTATTTAAAAGGGGTTCTCCATCAAAAGGCGGTTAATCAAACTTTTAAAGAATATTAGAATATTTATGCTTAAAATTGGATTCATTCGCATTTTAAGCCTCTAAAATTAATTGAATTAAAGTAAAAGTATTTGGCAAACCTATATAATAATTTTTAAGTTAGTTCTGTTCATTCCTTCCATTACAATAAATAGGTGTTAACTATAATTTAAAATAATATTATTTTATTATTAGAGTGTGATGTAAGATTCCAAAGAAACTTGTTGTTGTGTATTGGGTAATCCATCGAGAACATCGTTCCCTTTAAATTAATGTTAACATTTTATTCACGGATATGGATAAAAATAAAAATGTCATATTCTTTATTTACCTAGGGTGTTAAAATAAACGTGTTGCATAGTCCTCATTAATATTTTTATCTCAAGAGAGTTACATAGTGGCTATCTTTGGATATCTTTAGAGGTGGTCCCAAAATTAATCATTCATCAAGGGAGTTGTCACTTTTTATTATATTTGGTATTTTTTATCGGCTAATTAAAAAAATAACGTGGAATTTGGTTCTAAGAGTTATGAATTAGACAATGTAAATATAAAATGATAAAATAATAGAGAATGGAAAATAAATAAAAAAAATCAAATAAGTGTTAAATGGATAAATGATCGATCTAAAAGATACGTTTAATTTTATGGTCATCAGGATGTAAGTGATATTTTGTTCCACTTAATTGATCTAATTATATATCAATTCTCCTACTATATTCCACTGTTGACTGTAGAAGTGAGGTGGATAATCAATAAGTTTTAAATTTGGGCTAACTACCCACATTATCCTTGGTCATTGAGAACAGAATACACCTCTCTTGAGTTCATAATCTTACCCAACTATTGACCACATTTTTTTTGTGTCATGAGTATCCTACGGTGGTCAAATTATCCTTATACTAAGTGAAATATATTAAGGGAGTTAAAATTGATTTATTAGTGGATGAAATATAGATTTATGTAATGTGATGTGAGGAGAGGCAACCGTCATTCAACTCCAACATCACTCACTCCATTGCATGAATTAGAAAAAATAATAACAAACAAAATTAAATGATTAAAACTAGTTCTTCAGGAACCTCCCTCTCGGATCAATATTGTTGTATTTATCCATAACCATGTAGTGTTATATATTGATGAGGGAATAAAAAAATTTCATTTCATTAGAAGTGTAAAATAATATATTTATCTTTATGGTACTTTTAACTCTTTATTTTGGTCACCACTTGTTTGGGTCTTATATTTGGTTGTTTTGGGTGTCTTTTACAGTTTTTTTTTCACGGTTTCCTAGCATTTGGACTATTGTATAATTGTTTGCAGAAACCAATAATGTCATCCTAGGAAACAGTTCACATTGAGATTGATTTTTGGAGAAGTTTGCATGATTAAGTGCACTATTAGTGTAAACTGTGAAACTTATCATTTAAACTATGTGGCATGGGATAGTCCACCATGCATGGTTGGTTCATGATTTAATAAAAATTGTGGCTAAACCATGATAAAATTTCTAGTGTCCTAGGTGGGAGAACATGGTTAGCGTATGGTTTTTTAACCATGTCGCCAAACTATCCAACATTCTCTAACATCCTAGTAAGAAGCACACAATATGTTGAATAGTGAAATGAAACCCTGTAATGGGGTTTATGTTCTTCAAATTTCACAATTAAATTCCAAATAACCACATTTTTAATTTCTAAACTTCTACCTATTGAACATAACATGAATCAATCAATTTTAGAGGCTATGTATTTTTGATTTTGGCCTCTCAAACCTATTCTCTCCACATATCGAGGTCTAAATGGATGTGTTGGATTCTTTATCATATGTGTAATATATTTTCTTGTGAATTCTCATTTATCCTTATGTAACATACATCAGGGGTGGTGGATCCTCATTTAATTATTGGATCTAGATCTACCTTTTTTAATTTTTTAAATATTATTATCCCTTGATAGTTATGGCCTTAAAATCTCCATGTGAATCCAATGTCGGGTGGTGACAGTCAATCATTAAGGTAGTTGGGTTTTAAGGAAATTTTTATGAATTGATACCCTTTATTCTTTTCTATTTTAATTTTATTTTCAATTGATTTCAATGGATTTATTTGTGTCTCTTGATAAATTATTTTTACTGGCATCGTCTCTGTAGTGAAATCCCTTGAAAATGGACTTTAAATATATTGTGTGGATTTATGGAAAATAATATTGAAATGAAATGAAGGACTGAAGCCCAATTTTTTTAGATGAAATGGTATGATATGAAATATTTTTTAGAGTTAAATGACTAGATTTTATAGGAACATGATTTGATTAAACCTTTTTATTTTATATTTAAATTAAAGGGATTTTTTTTATATTGAACATGGGGTTCATTGAAATGATGTATTGAAATTATTTGAGAATGTTTGAAATGAATGATATCCACTTGAATGTTTTTTTAACTTGTATAACATGATATCATAGTAATTTAATAGGTGTATATGAATTATATATAAAACTTATTACCTTGGAATAATCTAATAAAGGAAACGATATAGAAATTACTTATGTGAAGGGGGTACAATCTATAGGATGGATTCTAATCACACATAGTACTTGGACCTAGGGATATATTCATCCTACGTGCCTTATTTCATCAATATTGTGTGGAACCTCATAGATAAACATAAGTAATCCCAAAGTCCTATAATGATGGATCTTTTATTGAAATTTATGATTCCATGCCAATTATTGGGAGATAAGTTATTTATTCCTATTTTTTTTAATAACTTCTATTAATAAATATTATTGATGAAGACGATTATTTAAAAATAAAGGAATAGAATTGATATTTTAGATATTTTTTATTTAATACAATTAAATATTTTGAGAATCATGTTTTCATATGAACTGAGAGATGATTTCCATGCCATGTTATGCATTAAATTGAGAATATTTTGTTTATTGGTTATGCATTATTGATAAAATTCATGGTGAGATCTTACTGTTATTTTTTTCACAAAACAAACATCTGGATTCATGTGTTTTTATATTTTCTTTATTTCAATATAGGATAAAGGAAATCAGCACACATAGGTGGTGGATGTTCTTTGTTAGCAGATCTCAAGAGTTAGCAGTGATTAGTGGAATGTGTGATCCACCAATTACGTGGAGTTTTTGATTTTTAATGTTATGATGATATAATTTTATGAATTTGGTTGATGTTTTGATTATTTAGACTTTTATTTGTCTCCTAATGGTTTTCTCAATTGTAGAGTGTTTTTCATACTGATTTATTATCATTTTTTATCCACTAATTTGCCTTGACGAGTCTTACTTATGTTAAAATCATCCCCTCTAGTTTGTATTGATTCAATTTAACTATTAAAAAAGTCACGAGGAGTGAGAATTCCCTTCTCTCCATTTCATGATTGGTTAGATAGAATTTACATAAGTTGTTGGAGTGGGTTCATGAATAATTTATATCAAAGGAAATCATGCCTCTCATTTGATGTTAGTATACACTTTGGTATGTCTTAGTAAAAAAAGATAATATTAATAGGATTTAAAGGGTAGGTTATAAGTGATTTTATAATCATCTCTCTTCATAACAATCTTTATGTTACATTGGTATGTTGTGAAAAATAGTATCCGAGGAGTTGATAGATCTAATCATAGGATTTTTCAAATGATTTTATTAATGATGTTGATTTTCAAGTTGAATTCTAATTCAAATAGTTTATTATATCTTGTGTATTTATTAATGTTTCCCTTATTATATATTCTTAATGTTTAATAATATACTGCCATGAAGACATTTGAATTGACCCTAGGTAGAAACCACCCATGATCCATGGAATGCTAACCCTCAATATGATCATAACCTTCTATAATTTTTTGTGTATGAATTCAAAGATCCAATCGATATGACTACATATTTACACATTCTTGATGTAGAGGATGTTCCTTGGTAAGAAGATAGAAAATATTTTTCACATAACTTTATTCATCTAAATCCACCATCATTAATATGTAACAATGATCCACAACAAAATGAGTATTGGTTAATTAAATTTTATAAGATACTTGAGTTCATAGAGACATTTAACTATGTTAAGGTTAAATTTAATTCCTTGAAGATTGAATGAATTTCATGAGATGGTGGGACTCAATGGTTTAGTAAATGAATAATGTGTTCATAGAATGGAAAGACACCAGATTAATTCTCATGGATCAATTATATCTAGAATCAATAGTTTTATGTTAGTATATAAAATAACTATAACTCAATCAAGCTGATCAAAATGTGACTTAATATGCCAACTTCTCACCGAGCATGTTAATTTTTAATAGGAGGTAGTATCAAATGAGAAATTGAAATCCTAAATATTTGAGATAGGTCTTCAACCTGATATCTTATCTTAGGTTTTTTAATAAATCTCACCCTTTATTTGGATATCATGGATTATGACTTGATGGTGGAACTTAACTTGAAAGGTAGGTTAGGTTTGGTGTGAGTTACTCATATTCTCAATGGCAACATATCTGGTCCCTTTTAAGGAAATATTATGTGGGATGAATTTCATGGAGGAAACCATAGTGCTTTTGAATTTTATTTGCATTCTTTATTGAAGTATTATACAATGTATATGGAAGTCCCATTAACTTTTCTCTAATGTGGTAATGTTTATCACTCGATGATAATGTTCATGGAGGTTTATATGATCTATAGATCTGGAGGATGATCAGTTCATTTTTATATATTTTTCCTCATTTTTACATCTATGTGTAGAGGTAAGAGATTATCTACTAAACTATAAATAGTTATTGTCATTGTATATTTTTTAACATTAATGATTCAAGAATCAATTATATAATAATTAGACTTTATTTTTTCTCTATAAGGTGAGTAATATTTTTATTAGTTTTAAAAAATTTATTTAATATTTTATAATCATTGTTTTTGTTAGATATGTGACTCATAATAACTATCATCTCAAATTATATATGAAACTAAATGTGTCATTGTTTATATTGGTTATAATGTTCATATTTTGGTGTGATATAAAAATAGTATGTCACTCATATACAATATTTATTGACAATTTATATTCACCAATACTTGAATCATATCCCAACCCATTTGTTATATATTGGGTATATCAGTTTTACACTTACATGGGATGATTAAAGGGGATGATCCTCTTGGGATCATGTATTTTTTATAGGGAATGATTAAACAATAGTTTTTTCAGTTTTTGAATATCAGAAATGATTGGTGAGAAAAGGGATGCATTAATGTATGATTACCTAAACTGATCTTGGTTGAATCATGGGTAAATACGTTTTCTTTTCATTTTATAGATTTTTTTGTAGTAATATATATTTTATATAATTTGAGACATATATGTATAAATTCACATCTAAGAAATTGAAAATAAGTGTTTTATGTTTAATATTTTTCATTAAATATGATTTTTTAATTTAAATTTTTATGAATAATTAAGTATGGGTCACCCCAAATGTCGAAATATTTATAATGTAAATGTTCCACAAATAAATTTAATAAGCCTGCTGTAAATGTGGGAATAAACATACCAAATGTATTTAGTGCTGAACATTCCAAATCCATTAATCATTAATTCTAATTTCATCTTTCATCAATTTGTATAAAATATTCAATTGATTTTATAGATAAACAAATGTTTTATATTATTAATCCCTTTAACTTTAACATTTTTTGTTTCTTATTTTCTACTTACGAATTATAAAATATTTTTTTATTTCATTGAAATCCATGGTAATTGATTATTGTTATGAATTATTTAAAATATCACATTTGACCAATTATTGATGATTTAATATATTATTAAGCTAATATAATTAATTTCATAAAAAAATAGGAATAATGAAATATATTGAACATAAGAAATTAGAAGATACATTTTCATTCCACATATTATGTTTTATAGTATTGTGAATATTCATGTTTTGAGATACTGAAATAGAGAAGAAGAGAATCATTGGATATTATTCTAATCACATTTTTTCCCACTTTTTATTATCACATCCTATTTTCTCTTTATAAAATATCTTTAACCTTTTTCATTTTCTGAGTTTCTATATTTTGATATGTGGATGCATTCCCTTAAATCTATTTCTAACATCCTAAATGATTTTAGATAACACACTATAATACTTTCGTTATTTTCAAATTTCACCATTTCTTCCACCCATGTGTTGGGTTTTATAAACTTATGATATCACCCCAATGTAATTATATTAAACAATAAAATATACCCATGACCAACTAAGAGATGAGTTATACATATTAAATGAAAAAAAACAATAATTTATGCTATGAAATCTCTTATTCCATATCAATATTATATTAACATGTGCATTTTATTAATAAAAATATTACCAAACAATATATGTTTCCTTCTCAAATGATGTAGTCATTATATGAATCATCGATATAACTTTTTTTAATTATCTAACTATAGAATTAATGTGTAACATTTTCCTAGTTTTATAGAAATTGGATGTTTAATTTCATCATTTCATTTACACGATCAAATGATCTTAAAATTATTATTTTTATATGATATACTTGATATAATATAGGGATCTATCATGGATCATATTATGGGATCAATTGGAATTTGTCTCTCAAATGTAGTAAAATGTGACTATTTGAGTATCTAAGTTGACAGAATAATATAATATGATTCCGAAACAGAATAATTTAAAAAAATATAATGTTGCGACAATTTGTTTTCCTATAATTCATTATTATTTTTTGTTTTATAGAATTTGAGATAAAATGTGTGAATGAATATTATTACTTAAATAAATATTAAAATATCGTAACATTATCCATGTCCTTCATAAACTAAAACATGACATATTTTTATGAATTTTATATGAACGTTTTTATATTTATTTCATTACCCTTCCCCACTAATGACATTATAAGATAGTTATCAAGATATTAGTGTCCAACAAAGCTTACTTATGTTGATCTTATTGTGAATTCTACAAAAACAATTATATTAATGGAGCACTGCAATGGCTAACATATGTTGTCTCTAGAGGTTTCCACTCAACTAGTTGTTTTTCATGGGGCTTGTCAAATTGTTTTTGTTTTAGATATGTTTTCTAGTTAATTTAAAATGAAAACAATAACAATGTAATGTGGTGTTGTGTATTATGAATTTAATATATTAAATTGAATAAGATGAAATAAAATAGAGAAAATAAAATAAATAAGAAATAAAACATGTTTTTAAAGGATAAATGACCGATCCAATGTCGGAATTTAGTGTCTTGGCCATTTTCAATTAAATTATATTTCATTTCACTTCAATGATATGATAATATACCATTCCTCCAATCATATTCTTATATTTTCTATGGGAGTGGTGAGTGTGCCAAAGAGAAACTCAAATTACAATACAAACTAACTTTTTTCATTAATATTGAGCAAATAATACACTTATCCAATGTTTTTAATTTAACCTATCTCATGACCAGATCCCATATTTCATTCAAAAAATTTGAATCCTAAACAATCAATTTATTTATTGAAATTAAATAAGGGATGATAAATTTGATAAGATAGTGGAAGAAATAATGACAAATGTAATTTTAGGTGAAGAGAGAAAACCAGCACTCTACTCCCACATCGCTTGCTATCATACCGTAATTAAAAAAATAATGACCAAAACTAAGTGAATGAAACTCAAGTTATAAGAATCCCCCCTTGAATCAATCCTGTTCTAGTTATCCATAACCATAGAGTGTGGGAGGTTGACGAGTGAAGAAAAAATAATTATTTATAAAAAATAAAGGTGAAAAAGATAATAATGAAGTATAAGAAAAACACTTGAATTCAGAAAAAGAGTGTAAAATAATAAAAGCCAGAATCCAACATGGTTTTAGTAGATAATTTTTATAAATACCCCACAACCCCCTTTTCACATAAAAATAGTTAACCAACATCCTTTAAATAATATGGATAAAATGAATATTGTACCAAGACGTTTCCCTATACCTCCACATTTCTCCATATGGACAACCCCCACCATCATCATTGAACATCCAAAATAAAAGTATTTTGGATAATCATCTCTAGATCAACATCTCAACATTTTTGCATAGTGGAAATTTTGTATGCTTGGGTGTCATGCTATATGTGTGGCTTTAGTGGAGATAAATACATGTAATCTATATACTGAATCAAAATTTTTGTTGCAATAACATTGGTTTTCATCATAGGGATGAGATTTATTCAGACATTGTATTGGGTTAGAATGGTAATTGGGATTAAGTACCTCTGAAATTAACTAGTAGAAGTGGCGTTGGTGAAGAATTATAGGCTTGGATCTATGAAATTATTTTCATACTAAGTATTTAACATTAAAAAAGTATATATTTTGATAAATATCAAAAATTAAATTGATTTTTCAAAATTTTCAATATTATTTTGAGAATTAAAAACCATTACACTATTCTGATACCATTAATGGGTGCCTTGGATTGAATAAAACTTATTCATGCTAATGAACATTGCAATGAAACTGAAAACAAAGACCACCAAGATAAGAAATCTAAAAAATGTGTATAATAAAATGATGTCAGTTGCGAATAATTTGTTTAATCATTCATTTAATGAATATATATTGGAAGAAACCAATATGATACATCTACTATATTCCATCCATGGGATGAACTAAATTACCAATTGTTTTGGAAGGAAAATACTTGTTACCATAATATTCTAAAACTACTATGGTTGAAAAGTAAAAAAGGATGATTGAGCTTTAGTGAAACTCAAAATGGGTCCTTGAACACCTAAACAACCATCTCTATTCTTTTATCCTCAATTAAAAAGGCATTAGGGGTATTCCTTGATAAGTCATTCAATTTACTGGAACACTGTAAAGAGTTAGTGCAATTTTACATAATTTTTAATGATTTTTAAATGTTCAGAAAAACATTATTGAATACAAAATATCAGTCTAGATTCTTCCCAAATGTTTCCTTATATAAAAAATTAGTCATAATAATTGATTGTATGGAAGATTATATAACATGAAAACATAACATTTTAATTACATAATAAATTATTGAATTCCATGTGAATCATATACTATGTCTGAAAAAATAACTAAATTATAATTTGTAAATGCAGTAAACAATGACTAGATTTGGAATGGGAGTTATGATATCAATATATAATATATCATTATATAACCACAAGATATAAAAAAATTACTAATCCTTAATGTTATACCATATAACATTCTCATGTCATCAAAAATGATATATGACAAAAATATATCATATATATACATGGATTGATGTAATATATTTATCATAAAAAGAGAGCATAAAATTTTATATA
Organism: Viscum album; assembly: GCA_963277665.1. Lineage (NCBI taxonomy): Eukaryota > Viridiplantae > Streptophyta > Magnoliopsida > Santalales > Viscaceae > Viscum > Viscum album. The sequence continues at coordinate 77,110 of CAUJRU010001339.1, read as the reverse complement.
TCATGGATATAGGAGTAACATGATACATGAGGAAGAAGAAATATGAAGAGAAACGTAATTCATGAAGAAGAATTATAAAAAATAGAAGGACTTAAAGAATAACAAGTAGAAATTAAAACCACTAAAATAAATTATAAATGGGACATAGGGTTTCAAAAATTATGGGTGGTTTAAAAAGTGGAATGATATGTTCATGAATTTACATTTTAAATATGGGTGATCCAGTGATTGATATGTTGGAACAAATAATAGTTTATGGTTTCCCTTATATAATGAATATAAGAAAACCATGATACATTAAAACATCAAATTTGTTTTATTTCTCTAATAAATTTATTTTTAAAATCAATGTTTGACTAAGATAATCATTGGTTCAATAAAACACAAAAATATTCACATTGGACTCTATAAAAAATATGATAGACATGATGGGATGGTAAATGAAACACATAATTTCGAAATAGAACCTCAATAATGATGTTTTTTATCTCTACATTTTTTATAGAGATTTCACCCGAACTCAACACTGATCCCTAATAAGAGAGATGATAAGTTCACATAAATCATATATTGGTTCATCAATGATGATATATCTCTAACATTGGTGCAATCAATAATATTTGAAACCCTAAAAAACCCCACTCCACCATTAGGTTATCTAAAACAAAGGGAATCTAGATGACATAGTGTTTTTAGAACCCAACCATGACATGGATTGTTTCATTACACATAAATTTCAATTAAACCACACAATCTACTTAAAAACCATCTTCCACCATCATCATGGCCTCAATAAATCGAAAGTATAGGAACTATATATTTCTAGTGTCTACATGTCAGATATGATTATGGAAATAGAAATCATATAAACATGGTCACTAGTGAACACATTTTAATGTAAAAAAACCAAATATTTTAAAAGAAATATTTTTTATTTTTTATACAGTAGGAAACACTGAGTTTTACGTGAATTGGGATATTCTGTTAAAATATCATTTTGTAATGTAATGGATGTAACCTAGCCCTTATATTTTTGAGAACTAAAGTGGTTAACCAAATTATGAAAATTTGTATAAAGTTTTTCTATAATCTATTTATTTATAGTATATATGATAGTAATTATAAATATAATTATTTTATGCTTCAAAAATACTTTTTTCACAAAAATAATTATATTTTGTATCATTCCTATGAGAATTATAATTAATTTATTCAACTATAAGAAATTGAATTTTAAAAAATGAACAAATATATTTAAAATAATCATATAAATATTAATTTAGATGATTTTTTTTTTGATTTTTAGAAATAACTGATTTTCTAGTGAGCAGTGAAAAAATTTGATTTCTATTGAAAACAATATTTTTGATCTAGTAATTTAAAAATTATAACTTTATTTTAAGTTGAAATAAAATTTAAATTATTAAAAATATATTATTTATAATTATATAATTTTCATTTAAATCCATTTATTATTTAATTTATTATAAAACTTATTTATACTTAAAAAATCATATTTCTAAATAACTATTTTTATTGTGGTTTTCAATTTAATATTAAAATAATTTCAAACAATTATTTAATGTATCTAAAAAACTTTATAACATATCTTGAATACATATTTCCACTTTTTTTAAAAATACCACTTTTATTTTCATTTGTTTTGAATAGTTACAATAGAAAGTAATTTTCTATATATCAAGGGTAAATTGGGAAATTAAATTTAAATGTATTGTGATACAGAATTATAAATCAACCCAAGGCATAAGTTAACTTTACATTATTAATATATTTTATAAATATTCATCTATAATTATTAAATATGATGTTTTGATTCAATTTGGATATGATTTGTAACTTTACCATATTTACGAGAGTGACAAAGAAAAAAATATCACTTTCTCCACATAATAACTATAATATTTGGTTATATGGATAAATAAAACTTTTTCAAAAAAATTTTATTTTAGAAATGAATTTTTAATTTTTTATAAATATTTATTTTAATTTTTTTGTGATTTAATTATAATGTACTGTAACTTTCAAGGAATTTTTTTCTTAAATTCTATGGGATTTTGCGAGTACACAGTTTCTAACAGCACCTGATTCCGAGGCCCGGTGTTCCCAGAATCAATTTCCAAATTTTAGCTCGGGTATGTTCAGTGAACGAAAGAGCGGGTTTTTATATCATTTAAACCGGAGCTTGGAATTGAAATTCGAGTGCATTGATGGAACCACAATGCCGTCAATTGCTTAAGAGGACCTTTACCGAAGATGCAACTACTCGGGAGGAGTTGTTTTAAAAAAAGTGGATTAAATGAAAAGTAAAATAAAATTGTGTTACAATTTTATTCTTTATTCTATGTGGTTTTATCCTAGGTGTGGGAGTTGGGGTGGGACCCACTAGTTAATAACTACCCTTGAGAGGATAAAGGTGAGGTGGGGCCCACACGAGCCCCAACTCTTCACATTCCCTAACTCCCTAACTCCCCCTTTATTTGAGTAACTCCCCTATCTCCCTCTTTAATTATGTGACTTCTCCTATTCCACTTTAATAATGCCAACACAAATTAATTTAATTAATTTAACCTCTTTAATTAATTTAGTTATGTGTTTTAATTTTGAAATTTAAATTCTTGGCATGAATTAATAAAATAAGATGAGACTTATTTTATTTTGGGGAGTTGGCTTGTTGTGAGAGGATTTTGGGAGAGATCTTTAAATACTTATTGGAATAACTTCATCCTCCTACGAAGAAAGACACCCTTAAATGAAGAACGCCAACTCTCAGATGAAGAATGTTGACTCGGTGGCTCGGTTTTTCCATCCTCTTCTTCCTCCATGATAAGGGAGGAGACACCGACGATGATGGAATCGATGCCATCATTCGCGGTGCTTGACACCCGAGAACTTCCTTCGAGGTAGGGGTGTATTTGGATTATGTATTGATTGGTTTTACTTCCATGTTTTTGTTCCTCTTAAACCGATTGTTATCGGACTAATACGGATGAGACCGGAAAAAAAGAACACGGTTTGATTCCTTCACCGTTCTTGTGAATATATGTTGAGTTCTTCAGCCGTTCATGAGCGGTAAATCAAGTTATGTTTTCGGAGGCGATCGGAGCCCCGAGAACATCGTAAACGGCCTCAAAGCGTCGGGGAGACCCAGAAGCGGATGTTCTGTAGAAATCAGATCATCGGAACAAAGAACTGACACCTTGGGAGGCGTGCTGGCCAAAGACATCATTTCTGGAAAATTCCAGAATACACAACGTGTCCTCCAGAAGTATATGTCGTGTAGTAAAAGCATATTGTGGCTTCAATTTTTGGCGTTACAAAAGTAACACACTGCTTGTGACTCTAAACACCCGGCGTGTACTCTCCACACTGATTATCGGAGGAGGCTTCGACAAACATGGCGTGTATTCAGGGAAAATACATGGACACGGACAATAATACACAACCATGTAACATGGCGTGTATTCACTTCATAGAAAATAAGGAGAGGCTTCATGAGACTCGGCGTGTATTCCGGGAATACACAGACACGGGGTGGAGTACACAGGCAGGTACTCCACCACACGGCTAGGCATGGCCATCATACATGGAGCCCAACCCAAAAGTTTGGACACGACATGTAACCATACCACACGCCATGTAATTACTTTTTACACGAACATCCCTTCGACACGGTCAGTGGTACACGGAAAGTACCCATGGACTGAAGACACGACGTCTAACCATACCACACGCAGTGTACTTATTTATAGGACCAGCCCTGTTACACGGGCCGTTTCACACGGGCTGTACCCAGTGTCTGATGACACAGCGGGTATCGCTTACCTACATGTCGTGTACTTTAAGAAAATGGCTTGGTTGTCTTGTTCTCTGTGACATGGGTAGGTTCTTCTTGGGTTTTCCCCTATGACGTGGGACAGAACGTTGGGATACATCATCTCTGGTCTTTTGGGATGGTTGATGTATCCACCCCTTTGAATTAAGGAGCGGACCCTCCCAGAATCGAGTATGCTTTGTGCGGAAACCCTAGAGTTGTTTGCGACTGCGATGACTACCGTGCTGGGATCCTCCATGGGTTTGAAGACGATGACAGATGTACTTGGATCCTACGTGGGTTCGGTAGCGAGGAATAATGTACTTGGATCCTACATGGGATCGGCAGAGAGGACGACTTTACATGGATACTACGTGGGTTCGACAGCGATGGTTACTGTACTAGGATCCTACGTGGGTTTGGCAGCGACGACTTCTGTACTTGGATCCTACATGGGTTTGGAAAGGGAGATGATTCAGAGGCTACATCTATCATCTCCATCCCTCTTCATGAGTAGTATACCTATGTGGGATGAGTTTTGACTTTCAATCATTATCATCGATGTGATTGACTTTCCTTCCTGTGTGGAATGGGTTGTGCTTTGTTGTGTGAACTGGGTTATACTTGGGCTCGTGAGTTGGAGCCGAACTGGAATTGATGACTTAGGTATATGTATGGGAATATAGTTAAGAAGAATTGGTTGATACTTCGTATTTGTTTTTTCCTTTGTGGTTCATGCTTTGTGGATTTGTGAAAACATTGGGGATCTCGGGGTCCCTACTGAGTATCGTATACTCACCCTAACACGGGTTATGCCCGCATTACGTTGTGTTGGATGCAGACGATGGAAAACGCTTATTGTGGTTGCATCTTGTGGAGCGGGGTGATACATGGAGGTGGACCTCTTGACAAGAGGTACCTGGAGCGGACGGTCGGACCCGTGGAGCTGAGGAGACCATCTATACCCACCCTTCAGGTGGGATAGCTGGAGGACGACTCAGTGGTTGTTGATTAACATTACTATTGCGTTAATTTCATTTCAGTTGTACTGTAATTTTAGTTGGGTTTGTATTCTGGCCCATTTACTTTTCAGCAATTACATTTGTACTCAGTTTACTTAGTGTTTACTTCATATTGTGTACTCTGTTGTGTTTGTTTTCTTATAAAAAGGCAGTGCCATCCCATATATCTAGATTTATGCCTTTGGTGCTAGTTTCCAGCCCCTAGCCTATAGAAGGTCATCTTGGGGTAGTCACGGCACGAGCCCTGAGGGTAGGTCATGACAAATTTGTATCCGAGGAGTCAGTTATACCAAAGAACCCAAGAATTTGATAATTTATTCTCTATGAAGCAATAGTGTTTAGAGTATTGAGTGTGGTTATCAGTCTAGGGAGTCCAGTGTTGGTGTGATGGATGAATTATCCATTCACCAGTACCCTGACTTCTGATTTCTAACTCAGTGTAAGAAAATATTGATTGCATGTGTATCTCATAAGTTTTCTTTGTGATTACTTTGTGTTAGCTCACCAGTTATACTGTATTAACTGTGGCGCATCTGTTTCTTTTCAGGATGGCCCCACAATGGAAGCCAGCTAGGGTTCCGAGCATTGTGTGAGATGGAAGCCCACCGAGCGACGAGGCCTCGGTGTAGGGCACCATTACAGCAAAGGCACCGGCGGTACCTCTACCTGCCGAGCCACCGATGCCACCAGCCCCAGCATCTGAGAGTTCATGTCGCCTGAGTACACTGCACGAGTTTCAGTATCAGAGGCCGCCCAGGTTCTGCGGAGAGACGAACCCTCAGGTAGCCGAGGATTGGCTGGAGGCTATCTTCCGAGTCTTCATGTTAGTAGGGACACCAGCTGACCTCATGGTGATCCTTACGGTGAGTCTCTTGCACACAGCAGCAGGTAGAAGGTGGAGCGTAATTATACAGGTGCATGACGACGCATCTATACTTTGGACGGACATCGAGAGCCTCTTTTTCTCGGAGCTCATTCCAGAACCCCTCCGTGTGGTGTGCATCCAGGAGTTACTACAGCTGTAGTAGGGCATCATGTCAGTAGCCTAGTACTCAGTGAGATTTACCGACCTCTTGCACTACTCCACGAACATGGTACAAGATCCATTTTTCTAGGCCTAGACCTTTGAGCAGGGACTATGGCATGAGATCAGGGCATCGATGATATTCCTTTGCATTCTGATGCAGGTAGGAGTACTGGAGCAAGCCCTTCTTGTGGAGAGCTTTCTTGCTGATCCTACACCAGCAGCGAGGCCTGCCGTAGGGCGACACGTAGCAAAATATTCTGTAGCCGGTAGTCGACAAGTGTCACCGAGGTCCAAGAAGACCAGGCCATCAGGAGGGCGAAATCAGGATACTAGTTCAGATGTGCAGTGCACACGCAGTAGATCCAGTCATACGAGAGGAAGATAGTGCTATGCATGTGGCGGACAGGGCCACATGGCTTGTGACTGCCCAACCCTCCATGCAGAGGAGCAATAGACAGTTGAGCGACCACCCAGGAAGAGGCAGAGGTTTGACCATGGCATTCCATAGGGATCAGGCTGACGAGGTAGAGGAGATGGCCGAGAAACAGGTGGTGGGCGATGCTTTGAGGCTCTACCACCACCACCACCAGGAGGTCCACCTCGACCATAGGGAGCTGGTGGACTAAGGCAAGATCAGCTTCAAGAAGTGGAGGCTTAAGACCACGACGCACCTAAGATGCTTCGAGGTACCATCTATGTCTACTCCACCCGTGCTTTAGTTCATATAGACATATGAGCGAGTCATTTTTTTTGTCGCTGCCATTGTTTGGAGCTCGTAGATTTCAACAGAGCCATTGGCTCGATCCGTAGGGCTAGAGACTCCTACGATAGCAGACATGATGATTACGAACTAGTGCCGACAGTGTGAGATTACTCTAGGAGGCGAGAACTTCAGCTGGGATCTTCCTGTATTGGCTTCGAGGCCTTATGATGTCAACTGGGGCTTGGATTGGTAATCTAGGGTGCATGCTCAGATCGACTGTATTAGGCACAAGGTGCGGTGTGTCAACACCGATGGGAGCAGGTTCACCATCACTGGTGATAAGGGAGCCTTTGCAGCGCAGGATGGACTCACGTAGAGGAGAGGAAAGCCAATCACCCATCAGTTGGCTAGTCTCATCCTATGAGAAGATGATGTGTGGAGTCTGAGTTTTCCTGATGTGGTGGATCAGTATACAGAAATTTTTCCTGACGACATTCTAGGACTACCTCCTCGCAGATTGGCAGACTTATATATTGACATGTACCCCAAGAAAACCCCGATATCTCCACCAGCATATCTGATGGCTCCCGCTGAGTTTCGTGAGCTGCGGGTACAACTGGAGGACTTGCATGGCAATGGATTCATCCGACCTAGTGTTTCACCCTGGGCTTTCCCGATTTAGTTCGCCAATAAGGTGGATGGGATCTTGCGACTATGTGTCGACTACCATCGCCTAAATTAGGTTACGGTGAACAACAAGAATACACATCCGAGGATTGACGGCCTCTTTGATCATCTCAAGGGAGCATGATGTTTCTCGAAGATAGACCTCAGGTCAGGCTATCATTAGCTCAGAGTTCGAGATGAGGATGTGCAAGAAGACGGCCTACAGGTGTCTGTATGGCCACAATGAGATCTTGGTTATGCCTTTTGGCATAAAAAATTCTCTAGAAGTGTTCATGAGCCTCATGGATAGGATCTTATAGCCTTTCCTCAATCGATTTGTCGTAGTATTCATCGACGACTTATTGATATACTCAACTACTGAGGAGGAGCACGCCTACCACTTTCGGGTTGTACTGGACAAACTCCGAGAGCACTAGCTTTATAGTAAGATCTCAAAGTGTTAGTTATGGATTCAAGAGGTCCGCTTCTTGGGGCATGTAATCTCTGAGTCGGGAGTTGTGGTGTATCTTGTGAAGATCGAGGCAGTACTAGCTTCGGAGCCACCCAGGAGCGTGACTGAGGTGTAGAGTTTCCTAGGTCTGGCTAGATACTATTAGAGATTTGTGCCAGACTTGCCCAGAGTTTCAGCACCGCTTTAAGATTTGAAAAATAAGGGGAAACCCTTCGTGTGGTCAGATAGATATCAGCAGAGCTTCCGGGAGCTGAGATAGAGATTGACCAGTGCACCCATTTTGAGACCACCAGAGGAGGGCGTAGGGTATGTAGTTTACTGTGATGCATCAGGGGCCAGAATCAGGTGTGTCCTGATGCATGAGAGGGCAGTGATCAATTATGGTTCCTGACAGTTGAGGCAACATAAGAAAAACTATGCAACCCATGACCTGTAGTTAGTAGAAGTGGTCATCGCCTTGAAGGTGTGGCGGAACAATCTGATGGGCGAACACTTTACAGTCTACCTTGACCACCAGAGTCTCAGGTATATCTTCTCACAGAAGGACCTAAACCTGAGACAACGACGATGGATCGAGTTCCTCCAGGACTATGACATTGAGATAGTCTATACTCCTGGAAAGGGGAACTTAGTAGTTGATGCTCTATGAAGGAGGTCGGGCATTCAGCTACTTGGAGAGGCGACAGAGTAGTTAGCCGCTTTACAGATATCCTTCGTCGATATAGATGGGTCATCCTTTCTACAGTCAGTCACAGTCACTCCTCCACTACTTCAGCGGGTCATGGAGGCATAGTGAGGGGACGTTGACTGTGAGATGCGATGTTCACAGATATCCACATGACATTCACCTGACAGATTTTCTATAGGAGGAGGGCACATCATCCTTTTCAGAGGACGTACCATGGTACCGGTTTCACTACAGGAGGAGGAGCTGAGGGAGTTCCACACTTCGCCTTTGGTTGTATATCTAGGTGCAGCGAAGATGTACCAGGATCTCAGATGACATCACTGGTGGCTGGGTATGAAGAAGGCTATGGATGAGTTTGTTTCATGATGCCTCACCTGCCAGCAGGTGAAGGTGGAGCACCATGTACCGGCAGGCTTTTTTCTTCCCTTATAGGTCTTGGAGTGGAAGTGGGACAGGATATCCATCGATTTCGTGACGGGACATCCACGTACATCTAGAGGACAAGACTTTATCTGGATGATCGTAGACAGACTCACCAAGTCATCCCACTTCTTACCTATAAGAGAGCAGGGCTCAATGGGGAGCTTGGGATGCCTCTACATTCAAGAGATCATATGGATTCACGGTGTTCCATCATCTATATTCTTCGATTGAGACACTCTATTTACTTCTCGGCTTTGGAAAGGGTTGCAGGAGGGGTTTGGGATGCAGGTACGCCTGAGCACCACCTTTCATCCTCAGACAGATGGTCAGACAGAGAGGACCATTCAGACTCTCGAGGACATGCTCCATGCATGTGTCCCCAAATTCAGTCATAGTTGGGAGGATCAACTACCCTTGGTGGAGTTTGCATACAACAACAGCTACCACTCCACCATCGGGATTGCACCATATGAGGAATTGTACGACCGACCTTGTAGATCACCTCTGTGCTGGACTGACCCCAGGGAGTAAGCACTTGTAGGACCATAAATGGTCCAGGCCATGATGGAGAAGGTACAGATCATCCAGGAGCAGATGATGACTTCTCAGAGTAGACAGAAGTCTTATGCTGATAGGAGGCGGAGACCACTAGAGTTCAAGGATGGCGACCACGTTTTCTTACAGGTCTCACCTTGACGTGGACTATAGTGATTTGGTCGGGTCAGCAAGTTATCTCCGCGCTTCATCAGACCATTCCAGGTTCTCAGCAGGATAGGCAAGGTGGCTTATCGCCTGGCTCTTCCACCTCAGTTGCACCGGGTGCACGACCTCTTTCACGTATCTCATTTGAGGAGATACGTGCACGATTTGATGCAAATCATTGATCACGGGGAGCTGGACATCGATGACGGGGAGACATTTGCGAAGGTTCCGGTGGATATTGAGGATCGACATGAGCGGGTCCTACATGGATTCTTGATTCCTCTAGTGTACATTAGGTGGTAGCATTGGAACCTCCAAGAGCGCACATGGGAGCGAGAAGCTCAGATGGGTGCACAGTACCCTCATTTGTTTCCCTTGTTTATGATGTAGCTTGATGAGGACGTAAAGTCCTGAGGTGGGAGTTATGTAAGGACCCATAAATTTCAAGAATTTTTTTTCTTAAATTCTATGGGATTTTACGAGTATGCAGTTTCTGACAGTACCTCATTCTGAGGCCCAGTGTGCCTGGAATCAATTTCCGAAGTCTAGCTCGGGTACTTTCAGTGAATGAATGAGCGGGTATGTCTATCTTTTAAACCAGAGCTCGAAATTGAAATTCTAGGGCACCGATGGAACCGCAGCACCAGTAATTTCTTAATAGGACCTTTACTGAAGATGTGTATACTTAGGAGGAGTTGTTTTTAAAAAAAATGGATTAAATGAAAACTAAAATAAATTTGTGTTACAATTTTATTCTTTATTCTAAGTGGTTTTATCTTAGGTGTGGTAGTTGGGGTGGGACCCACTAGTTACGAACTAACCTTGGGAGGATAAAGGTGAGGTGGGGCCCATATGAGACCCAACTCTTCACATTCCCTAACTCCCTAACTCCCCCTTCATTTGAGTAACTCCCCTCTCTCCCTCTTTAATTATGTGACTTCCCCTCTTCCACTTCAATAATGCCAACACACATTAATTTAATTAATTTAAACACTTCAAATAATTGAGAACTGTGTTTGAATTTTGAAATTTAAATGCTTGGAATGAATTAATAAAATAATATGAGACTTATTTTATTTTGGGGAGTTGGCTTGTTGTGAGAGGATTTTGGAAGAGAGCTCTAAATACATCTTGGAAGAACTTCATCTTCCTGTGAAGAACGACACCCTTCAATGAAGAATTCCAAATCTTCGACAAAGAATGTCGACTCGGTGGCTCGATTTCTCTATCCTATTCATCCTCCATGAAAAGGGGGAGACACCGACGACGACAGAATCCATGCCATCATTCACGACACTTGAAACCCGTGAACTTCCTTTGAGGTTGGGCTGTGTTTGGATTGAGTAATGACTGGTTTTCCTTCCATGTTTTCCCTCATAAACTGATTTTTATTGGCCTAATGCGGAAGGGACAGGACCAAAAGAACATGGTCTGATTCCTCCACTGTTCTTGTGAATATATGTGAAGTTCTACGGTCATTCATGAGCAGTAAATCAAGGTATGTTTTTGGAGCCGATCAGAGGCCCGAAAACATCGTAAATGGCCACAAAGTGTCGGGGTGACCCAAAAGCGGATGTTCTGTAGAAATAGGATCATTGGAATGAAGAACAGACACCTCGAGAGGTGTGCTGGCCAAAGGCTTCATTTCTAGAAAATTCCAGAATACCCGGCGTGTACTCCAGAAGCACACGCCGTGTAGTAAAAGTGTATTGTGGATTCCGTTTCGGGCTATAGAAAAGTAACACATGGTGTAAGTGTCTAGACATAGGGCATGTACTCTCCACACTATTTTTCAAAGGAGACTTCGATGGACATGGCATGAATTCAGGGAAAATACACAGACATGGACATCAATACACGACCAAGTAACATGGCGTGTATTCACTTCATTGAAAGGCAGAAGCAGCTTCGCAAGACTCGGCGTGTTTTCCGAGAATACATGGACATGGGGTGGAGTACACGGGCAGTTACTCCACCACATGGCTAGGCATGGCCAGAATACATTGTGCCGACCCCAGATGTTTTGACACGGCGTGTAACCATACCACATTCCATGTACATACTTTTTACACGAACATCCCTTCGACACAGGCTGTTGTACATGGACAATACCCATGGACTGAAGACACGACGTGTAACCATACCACACGCCATGTACTTAATTATTTACAGGTCCTTACCTTTGATATGGTCCATTTCACATGGACAGTAGCAGGTGTCTGATGTCACGGCATGTATCTCTTACCTACACGCCGTGTACTTTAGGAAAATGGATTGGTTGTCTTATTATCCGTGACTTGGGTAGGTTCTGCATGGTTTTTCCACTATGATGTGGGAATTAATGTTGGGATACATCATCTCTGGTCTTTGTGATGTTTGATGTATCCTCCCCTTTTACTCAACGAGCGGGCCCTCTCGGAATCGAGTATGCTGTGTGCGGAAATCCTAGAGCTAGCTGTTACTGTGATGACTACCGTGCCGGGATCCTCCATGGGTTCGATGACGATGACGACTGTACTTGGATCCTACGTGGGTTCGGTAGCAAGGACGACTATACTTGGATCCTACTTGGGTTCAGCAGCGAAGATGACTGTACTCGGATCCTACGTGGGTTCGGAAACAACGGTTACTGTACTAGGATCCTACGTGGGTTCGGCATCGACGACTTCTGTACTTGGATCCTACGTGGGTTTGGTAGGGGAGATGATTCAGAGGCTACATCTATCATCTCCACCCATATTCGTGAGTATTATACCTGTGTGGGATGAGTCTTGACTTTCAATCATTATCATCAATTTGATTGACTTAATTTCATGTGTGGAATGGGTTGTGCTTTCCTATGTGGACTGGGTCGTACTTGGGCTCATGAGTTGGAGCCTAACAGGAACTGAAGACTTAGGTATATGTATGGAAATATACCTAAGAAGAATTGATTGATACTTTGTATTTGTATCTTTCTATTTTGGATTATCCTTTGTGGATTTGTGCGACCTTCAGGGGTCTTTAGATCCTTACTGAGAATCATATACTCACCCCTACACGATCTATGCCCATAATACGTTGTGTTGGATATAGATGACGGACATCGCTGATTGTGGTTGAGTCTTGTGAGCAGGATGATATCTGGAGGTGGGCTACTTGGCAGGAGGTACACAGAGCGGACGACCGGACCTGAGGTGCTGAGGAGAACATATGTATCCGGAGGACGACTCAGTGGTTGCTAATTTACTTTACTGTTGTTGTACATTCTTTTCGATTTTACTTTACTTTCAGTTGGGTTTGTATTCTGGCCCATTTACTTTTCATCACATATATTTGTACTCAATTTACTTAGTGTTTACTTCGGATAGCGTACTCTGTTGTGTTTGTTTACTTATAAAAAGGCAATGCCTTCCCATTTATTGGGATTTACGCCATTGGTGCTAGGCGCCAGCCCCTGGCCTCTGGAAGGTTGGCTTGGGGTAGTCATGGCATGTTCCCTGAGGATGGGTTGTGACATGAATAATAAGCTCAACATCTAACAAAACACACGTATAATATTTAATTAATTAATAAAAAACAATATTAATGACGTTAAACATATTTAAAGTAATAAATATTAGAGTAATTATCATTTTACATGTATTATTATTATACATGTGAAATTTTAGTGATTTTTAATGTATTATATTCTGATTAATTATTTTTAACTATGTATTTAAATTAATTTTGAATGAATAGGGTAAAAAAACAATAATGACATGTTATAAAAAATAATTTTTTCAAAGATTATTTTAAATACATTAAATTATTATATCAATAAAAATGAATTGGTTGTGGTTTACAAAATAATACATGGTCTATTTTTATTATCATTTTTCATTTTATAGTGAAATTGTTAAACATTAAATGGTAAAAAACATTAATATTGATGTAATTGTAAACAAGTTTAATAGGGGTTGAAACTAAAAGAAAAGGATGATAGAAATCCTAAAACTATGAAAAACTTATTTTATGAGATTTTTTATACTAATCCCTATATTATAGTGTAATTATATAAATTTGTACTTATTTAGACATAAAAAATAATTAACATTAATTTCATACTTTATGAAATTACAAAAATACCCCTCCCCACTCTGCTAAATGGACACACCTTATCACATTTATTTACACAATAATGAGAAGAATATATTAACCCGACCCTACTATTTTCTCTTATATACATTCATTGATAGTTTATAAAAGTTTTTATCTTCCCAAAAGTCCAACCATAGGTCCCATAAGAGGAGATGTAAAAGATGCCTATCAAAAAATATGTAATCACTCTACCCGGCCTATTTTGATTCATTTATTCTATAACTCATCTGAAAAATTTTTATTCATCATTAAACTAAAATTTATATGTAATAAATTTGAAAAAATTATTATTATGAAACATACAATATCTACCATTTTTTCAATAAAATAAGATGTAAAAGTATCGTTCGTGTATGCATATGTCTTACAGTCACCACATTACAATACAATTAATTTTCCATCACAATATTTCATGGATGGGTATTAAAAAAGGTTTATAGATTATATATGAAAAATATGAAATAGTGAAACTTCTAAAACTATAAAATCACATCTATCATATTAATATCCATTCTATTGGGAAACTATAAAATTTCATAGGTATATGTGTAAAACTCTTTTACAAAAAATTGATGTGATTTGATTTCCATTTCAGTTTTAGTTGGATTATAATAGTTATATAATTAATAATAATATTTTATATTAATGATATGTAAATAATTTTATATAGACAATTTATCATATAACTTTCATTCTTTCTATATGTCCAATACAAAAAAGAACATTCATGTGTATGTATGACCAATCATCTCTATGAATGGCCTAATTTATTTTTCTTTATATGACTTTTATAAACTATTATATATATATATTATATTTATATCATGATTAATAATATAGATATAATGAAAATATAATCAATTCATAATGACTGAAACTACCAAAATTATATTCACCTGAAAACGAAAGAGTTATCACTTAGAAACAACGATTTTAATAATTACTAACTGATTAATGGGTGTTAAAATGTTTTAATGGGATAAGATATCATATTATTAGTGTGAAAATTATTATTTTTTATAACTATAAAAAATATAAATTTATTATACCTATAGTTAGATAGGTTTTGAAGAAAGTGGAACTGAAGGTGATGGATTTATTGTGTCAAATTTATTTCTGAGAGTCATATAACATATTTCAACTCATTCCTATTATTTTCTAATTGTAATCAACATTTTACATGTTATATCACAAAACAAATTATTGAAATACAATTCAATTATTCATTTCATGTTCTTCTTTAAGGGTTATTTTAATTCATATGTTACAAACACGGTATGATTTTATTATTATAATATTATTATTTATCAAGATTATTTATTATTAAATTTAAAATGATGGAATATAAAGATAAAACCCTCAAAAAATAATTAAATTTATTCTCCTATGGTTTCTTGGGTGAATTTTATTCCTTTAAATTTTTTCACTTAATGTACTCAAGAGATAGATAGAGAATTTTAATGAAAATAAAGTTTTTATTTTTATATTTGATTAAGAAAACATTTTATTTGATATCCATATTTCCATTAAAATGTTTTAAGTAATTTATTCTCATAATATGTGACAATCTATTAAATAATTTTTTATAAAATTATATTATATGAAAAATGTTTTAAAAAGAATTGTTTTTTCATTTATCGAATGAACTAATTTTTGACATTTTTTACAAAAGTGTGAAAGGAGTTTTTTCTTTTAACTTTTACCTCATGGATTAAATTTCCCATAATCATGAATACATAATTATTAGAATACAACATTAAAATTTAGCAAGGTTAATTTTAAATACAATTTTTTTCTTTTAAATTTGGAATATTATTATACTTAAAAAAAGATTTCAATTTTAAAATATAGTTTTCCTCATGAAATACTCCAAGTTCATTATTAATGGAATATTTATTTATGAAAACATACATTGATGTTACCTATTATATACTCGAGAAATTATTAAAGGATACTATACTTATTATTTCTTGGTTTGGTTATTCATTATGATGTGATGATATGTATTAAATATATTTCTCTTCCATTGGTTATGGTATAAAGAAATGATGAATTGTTTATGAAACATGTTTATTTTACACGGGTTATTAAATGATAAAATTATTTTGAAAACCATATACTTTTCAAGGGCTATTATATGAATAATTTTTTATTTTTTAGGAATAATATGTATCATTTTAGTTATGTTATAGGCTGGATTGTTATTATTCATCCCTCTAATACAGTGGATAAATATGTATATCTCAGGAGATAAACATGAATGGAATAAAAAGTGAAAATTTTAAAGTAAGGTAATTTTTATAGAATGATATAATTTTGTGTTAACATTGAATAATATTATGGTTTAGGGAGTGATAAAAATCCATTCGGATAGTATTGTCATCAATCCTTGACAAATACAGAAGTTATTTTCATTGAAAAAGTTTCTTCCAATAACTTGTGCCCTATTCTAATTTTATTTTCTCATGGATCATCTTATATTACTTATTTATGATTCATATATTTTGATATACCTTTCTTTATTCCATTATTCACGATTAAAATATATGATATATACTTGGTATGGATTCAAAAAATTTAATCTCATGTTTCCATACCATTATGATCATGTTATGTTTAAGTGATCATTGATATAATTATTTTATACCCTTAATAATGATCTATGATCCACCTTTATTATGTATAATTTTCACACATAATGAAGAAAGGATCAAAGTAGATACGTCTAAGATGAGTAATATTTACGAATATTATTGTGGGAGATGTATAAAGTATTCAAAATATAAGATGTTTATGTACCTAGCGTAAAAAATCACAAAACCTTTACTATTTTAAAGAATATATATGTGAAATTTATTACATATTCTTCTAAAAAGTTGAATTATATTTTTTTGGAATCAGTAGGTCATTATATTTGGAATCAATATAAAGGTATTGTAAATATTTGGTGATTAATAAGATGGGAATTTTTTGTAAACCATATCGGTAACTATAAGTATAGTAGAAAATCCTCTTTTTTGGTAATGAAAAGATTATTTTTGTTTCCTTGAAATATATAAAATACTAGTTAGTAATAGTTGACATGGTTTTGGAAAAGTTTCATCTAGGGTTAATAACCACAAAAATATTTTGTTAGGAATATTTTTTCCATCATTTTGTTCAAATTTTAGTACTCCCTTACAATGAAACATGTTTGAAACTCATGAGGTACATGGATAGTTTCACTTAATTTTTATTTATAAATAATCACTATGTAATTGAATATATGATTATCAAGGATAACCATGTTTAAACATATTTTTTAATAGAATGAAAACTTATATCAAAATTCAGAAATATAATAATTGTTTTTATAATTGATATCTACTTTCACAAAATGATTTTTATTTATAAAAGTATTATTTTTGGGGTTTTTTCAATGGTTGGAACTAGAGGAATTATGTTAACATTGAATTTAAACAATAAATAATGATTGACCCCATGATAATAAAAGTAAAACACGATCTGGAATGGGACACCTTTTGATTATATCTAATCATCCATCTTATTATAATATTAACAATCTAAACTTGTTATAGTCTTATAAAATTAATACCAGGAGAAAAATGGGGTATCAAAAAGTCCATGAAGGTTTGAAAACTCAATTTCCAATATTGCTGGTATGTGAGAAGAAGAACTCAAGGTAATTTCTCAAATTAAAAAAATTAGGTTTTTATGTGGAAAATAATGGAGACAACATGTAATTATTGAGAAAAAATAATGGGTTTTATAGAGTTATATGATATTTATAAAAATATACCATTTATTATTCAATGTTTTATGTGTGGGAAAAATTGGTAATTATATGAGTCAATGTCCTAATCAATGGGTTAACTTCTAGACCATGGAATGAACCATCTATGCTTATTATTAATGTAAATTTATTGAAGTGTTTATGTATTATAATTTCTGAATTTGTTTGTAGATATATTATATCAATGATATTTTTGATATATGGAACCTAAAATATATAAGAATTGTATTAGATTTTTTAAGGATTATAAAATATTTAGTTCAAGGTAATGATAACCATGAATAGTGATTTAGTGGTAGGGTGATAATGTTTAGTTGGGATAAAGTTAAAATTCACATTGTTTATGTAAGTGGGATATTTGTTGGGACCTTGATGTTAATTATTAATTTATGAAAATGTGATTTATGTCATATTTGAATAAATTTGAAACAATTTTTATGGGATTTATTCAATATTATATGATCTAAATTTAAGAAAAATATTATGTTAATTTTTTGGAAGAATATACCATTTCATATGAGGTTTAATTCAGTGTTAAGGATACCATCATGGGTTTCTAAATTTATGTTTGATCATTTGGTTAATGTCATAGATACCCCAATTAATTTTTTTAAGAAAATGGATATTAAGGTGATTTGAAACATTTACTGGGTTTTAGGAAGAATAATTTATTGAGGATTAAAATACCATTGGATTACAATATGATTTTTTTGTTATGATAATTATGGTCAATTGGACAGTGCAATAAATATAACCTTTATGGTTGAAAACTGATTCATTGAAAATGTTATATTTTTGAGATATTTATGGTCAATCTAATTGTTACCATTCATGTCAGTATATAAATAAGAATCATGATATTTTGGTTAATTTTAGTACATTATTAGATTATAGCATGAAAAATCATTGTAAAAAAGTTTATTTTCAAAGAAGATTCATTAGTATTTTTTATATGTAACCATTAGTTTTATCATATAAATTTACATGAAAGTGTATTAATGAAAAAACTAAATTAAAATTTTGGGTTGTAAGGTGGAAGGAATGGGATCAAATTTGATGTTAAAAGATTATTTAATGTGGGGTTTATTAAGTTTTTTATGGGATTTTGAGTTATTTATGAAATTATACAGGATAATAATTTTGTTTTTTTGAGGAATTTTGGAGACTGATATACCATTTAATCTCTTTATGGTTTATTCATATTGGGTATTATCTTATATTGTTATAATCATTTTGTTTTTATTAAATACTAGAGTCAAAGATTATTATTTATGTGATCCATTATATGTTTATTTTAGTTCATCTTGGATGAGAAAATTATCTAGAATAATCATTTATTTTGGTAAAAGATAATGGGAAAAGTGATCAATGCACATACAAAGGGTGATATTTAGATTATTATATAGAAATAAATCAAGTGTGTATATTTGAAAAGGTTCTCTATCATGATATCATTATAATACATCATGTCTAGTAATATTATCTTGAATTAAAAATTTATATTGTTACCTTCATTTCTATGGAATTCAGGGTTATTTCACCCTTCACATGTTTTGGGCTCTATAGTGGTTAAATTTCTATTGACCATGTTCTCTATCACTTTCTTTTATTATTTAAATGTAATTTTTCCAATATATATATATATATATATATATTAGTTTCCCACAAATGTACTCTTTATCTAGGAACCTAAATATTTGCTACTCCAGGTAACTCCAATATTCCCCACTTTCTTTTTTAAAGGGTTTTTTTAAAATCACATTGTTTGAAATGTGATTGAATAAAATTAGTTCTAAAACGTAAAACCCTAAAAATTTTCAAATTTACAGGATATAATTTATTTAATGGGTGACAATGTAACAATCTAATATTTTAAAGGAACAAAATTTTTGATTGTGTATACAACAGACAACCTCTATCCATAAGTGAATCACAATATACTATTAAAATATTATTCTATTATGTAACTATTACAACCAAGATATTAAGTCACATAAAATTAATAGGGTAAAAACATTTTTAACATATATATAAAACTTTTATATAATGTTTTTAATAATAAGTAAACAGTTCTTAATAAAATCATTTTATTCTTTTACAATGATTTTTTTTCATAACAATTTATATTATATTAATTTTTATGTATGGAAATTATAATTAATTTTTTCCTATTTTATAAATTATATAAATTAAAATGAAATTTAATATTTGAAATCGTAACGTCAAAATTCACTTGGTTTGGAATTTGTGTATTCTTTTAAAATATTAATTTTCTATTGAATAATCAAAAATATTGATTTTCATTTATAAATTTATTTTTATATAAATAATTTAAAAAGATTAGTTTTAATTTAATATGTTAATTAATTAAAATTACTTAATTTATGTTATTAATATTTCATGTAAGTACATTGGAATCAATTTTATGGTTGAAATTATTATTAATTTTTATCTATACAAATGAATTTTTCTAAAAAACTATTTTTCATTTAATTTTTATTTTAAATATTAAATTAATTTATTGCACTTATTGATATTGAATATTGAAAAATAGATTCTATATTTTTAATTTGGATTTCCAATGTTCATAAATATGTCCCTTTTGTTTTTTATTATGTATAGTAACCATAACAAATAATTTCCACTACAGTAAGAGTAAATCGAGAAATTAAAGTTCAAAATAATGTGATATGGAATGAAATATCATCCAAAAATATTCCATAATTTCATTTTATGAGTATATTTACTCCATAATCATCCAAAAATAGAAAATATGACCTTTATTAATTTGAATATTATTTGCAAAATTATATCATTTAAGTGGGAGATAAAGACACAAATGTCAGTCTTCCCATTTTAATATCTATATTATTTTTTAATATGTTAAATTAAAATATATGTTTTCTTTCTAATTTCCAACTAAAATATGAATTAATTAATCTTATATTGGTAATTTATGAAAAAAAATATTATTGATAGAATAATTACATAAATGCTTATGTTGCTCCAACACAATATTTATGCAACTAATAAAAAATGATAAATGATTTTAGAAATATTAAAATTAACACATATTGGATGATTTATTGTGTTCGAATAATTTAAGGATACATATTATGTATTAGGAATGTCTTTATGGATTATATTATAATTACCAATTTGTATAAATTTATTTAATTTGAAATTAAATGTATTGTTTAAAAATGAAATTATTGATACATTATCATAAGTAATATTTTATGGTGTGATTTAAAAGTCATAATTACCTTATAAATTTCAAATTTATGTTATATGGTTGGAAAATAACCAGCGGTCCATTTATTAGTGTTTTCAATTTTAGAATAACATTATTAGACCTTAAAATCATGCAAACATTATTGCTATGTTAATTGTCAAAAGGGTTAAATGGGGAAAAAATAATAATATAACGGTGGAAATATAATTAAGTCATTTCCAAATATATTTTACTAGAGGATTTATACTCATCAACATTCATATTTTAAAAATATATTAATTCGAATTGATTATTATGTAAAAAATAAAATATATTTATTTAATACAATAATTAATTCCTAGAATTCTCTCCTCCTCACTTATAAATGGGTACCCCTTCAATAATTTATTTAAACCACCATGAAAAAATATATATTTCAAAATAAATAAAAATTTGTATTTTAACATCTTTATAAATGTTCTATAGTTTTTCCTTCCCAAAAAACCATCATGGCCCAAAAAAGGATATCTAAATGAGGCTTACTGGAAAAGATATATTCACTCTACCGAACATTTTCAAATTAAATTCATCATTTACCACCTAAAATGGTTTCATATTCATATTGAAATAATAAATTTTGTTTCGTCAATATAATAATATTTTATAGTTATGTAATAATTGTTATCTCCCCTCTATTCCCTGAAAATTTATGTAAATGTATTGCTCACGTGTATATATGGCTTATCACTTCCACGTAGTGATACAAATAATTTTCCAAAACCATAATTCAGGAATGGTTAGTATGATGGGTTCAAATTTTATATTTTTCAATTATAAAATAATAACAATTCTATAATTATAATATCTCATATACATTCTTAAATTCTATTGCATTGGGAAATTATAACATCACTCGTGTGTACGTGTGGAGTACCACCTCCTTAAAGATATATGATTTCAATATCATTTCTATTATTATTGTATGGAAATAGAGATACATTTAATAAATTATATGAGATATATTATATAATAAAAATTATTTAAATGTTAAATATTAATTATCATTCTTTCATTCCATCCGTTGAAATGTAATAGGATAATTCATGCGTACATTTAGCCAAATGCTTCCAAGAGCGATGTAATTTATATTTGTATCCCAAACCCAAATGAATGACTATAAAAATATATATAATTAATATAAATGATATATATATATATTAAGTATTAAATTATATAGATGAAATAACCATGATTAGCGTAAATGGACTAGAACTATTGAACTAAAAATTTCATGATAAATGAAATAGTTAACACAATGAAACAGTGATTTCAAGAATTATTTTTTTAATATATAGATGTAAAATTTTTATAATAGGACGATATATTATATTATAAATATTTAAATTATTTATTTATATATGTATAAATATTTATTTTATAATACATTAGGTTAATGTGATTTATAAGAAAGAGGAAATCATGGAATGTGATTTCTACTCTCAGTTTTACTTCTAGGAGAAAAATTCTATAAAAACCACTCGTATCATAATTTTGGTATACATAATTCCCCTATGAAATTTTATATTATTATTACCATTTTTGTCTTGATATTTACTGTTTCATGCATATTTATTATTTCATGATACAAACTAATTAGATCTTACCACTATGGTAGGAGTTTTATCTTATAATCTCATTATTTACCAAGATTATTTAGGATTCAATTTACAATAATAAAATTTTCTAATATAACTCACAATAAATTAATGAATTTTTTTATGATTTTATTATTTATATATAATTCAAGTTTTTATTTATATTTCATCACTTTAAGAACTCATCAGACCGAAATAACATTTTTAATGAAAATCGACATTAATTTCATCTTCGGTAAGAAACATATTTTCATCAATGACCATATTTTCCATAACATGTATTTAATTAATATAATTGACCACTATCTTTACCACACAATGTTTTTTTGATAGAATAATGTTTTCATTAATATTTTGGAAATTTTTAGATTTAAATGATTAAATTTAAATTTAATAGATCATTTTCCTTAATAAATATTCCAAATGATTTGTTAAAGTCTTATTCATTTACAAAAAGGTCATTTAATGTTACTTACTCTATATTGGGGATATTATCAATGGACACCATCCTCATTATTTATCTATGAGGTTTATGTTTTTTATTTTAATATTTTTATAAAACCCATTACTTTTCTAAAAGTTATTCTATCATGAAATGATGTATTATTTATGAGCCTATTTTCTTTCCTGAAGTTATTTTATAATGAAATTCTTATGAAACCCATCTTTTTTTAGTGGTTTTTGGTATGACATTTTTCATGATCTTCTATAATAAATATTTATTACTTCCATTATTTTAATGGTTGTACTATAATAGTATATTTCTCTAATGGATCCGGTAAATATGGACATATCTCGATATAAACCAAACTAATATGTGGATCGAACCATGTTTAGTATGGAAAATGTTCCATATGATTATTCTCAGAATGAACCTTTTATTCTATGATGTTTTATAGAGGGAACCAAATCCACTATAATATTCTTGGAAGAGAGACTATACATCTATGTAAATGAATATCTATGCTTACATGTATACCATGAACTTGTTCTTTATGCCAATTTTATGCTCTCATTGATCAGGTTCATTGATTTTTTAATGATTCACATATTATAAAATACCATGATTTATTACAAGATAAATATTATTATCTATGAGATTCTTGGATCGTATTTTAAAATGTTAATCATGAGTTCTCATACCCTTATGCTCTATTTTTTCTCAAGTGAACACTATTATCCCCCATGTTTACCATTATTTATAATTTCAGTTCACCCTTTATTTTGCTTCATTTTCCCAGTTGATGAAGAAATGTTCTATTTAGGGTAATCATAAGAATATTAATATATGGGAAGATATTTTTAAGAGATTATTAAAATAATTTATTAAATAATAATGTTGTTTATTTAGACTCCAAATAAAATAAACCTTTGTTTCCCTTAAGAATGTATTTGGGAAATGTAACAGATATTTGTCTAAAAATATAAAACATTTATATATGAGAAGTTTGTGTCATTATAGTAGGTTCACTAAATTTTCTTGGTCACAAATTTACATGTCCATATGTCCAGACTATGTTCACTATCAAAACAGACCTTTTCTAGAGTGTATTATTAGACACCCTATATACACGGTCAATATTTTCCATGGTGATCATCCCTACATGACATTGGTTAATTAACAACATTTTAAAAAGTCACATCATAACATTTTTTCGTCTATAATTAATTATAAAAAACTTCTCTTGTAGTGATAAATTATCCATACAATACTCCATTAGTTTGACCGGATCATGCACACTAGTTGTGTGTCCAAGATCATATCTAGATCACATGATTCTAGTGTGAGGGTAATCTCAAAACCTTAGCTAGTAAGGTGGTTCTATTGAGACATATTTTTATTTTTTCCCCTCTATATTCCAATGATATTATCCCATAATGATTAATATTAATAAATATATTAATTCATTTAATTTTTATATTTAATTTTGTGTTTTAAACGATTCATATAGAAATGGACGATTATGTATTATATGAATATATAATTTTTAACGAATTATTTAATTTACATTATACATATTTAGAATATTTTGTTATAAATACAAGATAATATTTTATTCTTTTTATTACAATTAATAATATGGGATTTACATTATAATGATATTTTGTATAATCTTTACTATAATCCAAAAGGGATATATGTTTAATCCATAGTTTCAGACCTTAGTTTAATATATAAATCATCTTTAATTTAACTTATTAAAGTATTTTATGGTATTATCACATAGGTTGGAGTTGATTATGGAAAATAAATTTGAGTAATGGGGTAGAGTAATATGGAAATTAACTCGTGTAACAAAATGATATATGCTTTTAAATATTATTCATATGAAATTATTTCTTTACTTTAATTTTATGAATTTTTATTATATTTGAAATATTATCTGTTGTGTTATATAATGATCATAAATATTATTATTTAGGGTGATGCATGTTTTTTATGATCTATCATTTGGGGTAAGTGGGCATGATCAACCCAATTGATAGTTATTGGGACCTAAGTAAATGTGTAAAAATTAGTCAGACCTATTGTGTGGTTGTATTGATCTTGCACATGTTTCTCTAGAAATAATGTAACTCCACAATTCAGGCTAGGTGACATGATTGAGTTAAATGGTTTTAGACCGTGTATAAGGAAACTAGCATAGGTAATTTCTATAATAACCTAATAAAGTCATGGAAATTATTGTAGCACACCATATGGAAATCCGTGAGTTATTTGATCATTGAGAGATGGGGATACCCAAACATTCAATGATAATGTGGGTTTATCAAGAAAGGTGACATATTAATGGGAAATCGGATGGTTTTGTGACATTATATAAGGAATATTAAGGATGTAAGGATAATATTCTTGAGATTATACTAGTGGTTATGAATCTTGTAATCAATTCACTATGAGGGTAGTGTAAATATAGAGTTAGTGATGAGATTTAATAATTAATTATCATGTATTGGTGAATTTTGAGATGGGCATAGTCTAATTTTTATAGAAATAATGTATTATAATAGGATGATGAGTGATTGATCTACCAACAGTATAGTTTAATGTTTGTTGGTAGAGGTGATGTTAACTATGAGACCTATTTTTCAATTTAATGTTACATAAATAGGGAATATTCTTATATAAAGGAAATATCTAAGAGTTTAGTTTGGGAATCGAATGGTCAAGCCCCACAATGATTATATTGGGATACTCGATACATTCATCAATATAGATGATGAAATTCAAGGGCTGGATTACTAAATCATAACACCCATTTCCAAATGAAAACATCTCAAGATTGTTGATTAGAATATTTTATGTAAAAAAATATCATTCTATATTGATATAAATTCATATCATATAATAATTGTTTTCGAAATTTGATGGTTATAAATTAACAATAGATGCAGAAGTCTCCAAATTCATTAATCTCCCACCAATCCATTGAACTCTTTTGTATTCCATGGAATCCATTTATCATAACATCATCCTTCATGTTCATTAAGAGGATATATCTCCAAAAAATATTGTTTTTTAATCCCAATGACACCACATAGCCCAAAAAACCATGGTAATTTTTCTAACTGCACTATAAGCACCTCATCTTTAACACAATACATAGATCATTCCACTGGTTCTCCCTATTCAGAACAAATATGACCACTCAATGTGTCGATTATGAACTATTATATGTGTAGGTTACCAAAAGTTAAATTACAATGGAAATTAAGGGTGAATTTTAATAGAAAAATTTGGTTATCCAAACCGTACACATGAGCTAAACGTCCTATGATAATGAAAATAATGAAAATAGTACATACATTGTATATAAAAAACATGACATATAACCTGGATACTATATAGAATAAAAATACACTACCAGGTCTATAAAATCTAATACAAACTAGCTAAAATATAAGGTTTTAATAAAGAAATAATGGAAAGTCTCCATGTGCCCACCAATCACCTCCAAACCACCCTGCTATGAAGAAAAAGACCAATGGGTAATCAAACATGATACCAGATGCCCTTCCCATTACCTGAATCCTACAATTAAACATCTACAACCACAAAAGGTATAAATTAGAGTGTGAGAATAAATCCCAGTGGGATACCATCATAGATTAAATACATGTAATAACATAAAAAATCCCACAGTTCAATCTTTTAAAGAAAAACTATTTTACAATAAATTTTCATAAATCCCAATACCTTTATAATTCATTTTCATTTATATTTTTCTTAAATTTATTTCATATTCTCAAATCCATTAATATTAAATGTATAAGTGATGAAAAATAAAATAAATATTCGTATATCAAGAGGTATGTAAAAACATATATATTAAATAACCTATCATGCAATGGTATGTGATAACACCTCATAAAACAATTTGGGCACAAAAATCCGGATTAAAAAATATAATGTGATAAATAACCATAAATAAAAAATCTGTTTATTTTGGGACATATCCTATTGTAAAATGTATATTATAAATTAAATAACCTAAAGAATAATAACTATTAATCCAACCAATATAATGTCCTACCATAGTCTATCAATTTCTGAAAGGTTACCTTCAAGTGGTTCCATAGTCACAAAGGATACAAATGTTTATTTCTTAATGCACCCAAGGATGCTAATGTTATAATTGTCAAAATATGTTTCAAAACAATGATTGAAATATTAAAAACCATTTTTAAAGACAATCAAATTTTCTATGTTGTTTGAAAACCCTTTCCCAAATCATGCAAATATATATTCGAGGAAACCCCAATTTAAAAACTCATTCCCTTCCAATAAGTCCATTATAATCACATATCACTTCAATTTTATGTAAAATAGAAGTAATTTAACATGAATGACACATAATTCATAGTGATTACACATTTTATTGAAGAACATATCTCAAAAATATATAAATTTATCTATGTTTGGGAATTATGATCTGATACCATGAGATCAGACCTCTGAATATAGGGTAAAACATGAAACTTAAATGGTTAAATTGAAAACACAATAGAATAAAAAAAATGAAACTAAATCAGATCCAATATAGTATCTCAAAAAATTAATAAATATAAGGAGGGATAACCTGAAGAGGTGCATCAAAACAACCCTGATGATTGATTGTTTAGGGAAGTGATCTAAAAGGGATGGAAGAACCCAAAATCACATAGGGTGAGATCAGGGTTGATATAGGGACGGAATAAATTGAATGAAAATAAATAATCCTACCAATAAAAAAAATAACATTCCAAGAAATTTACATGGAATTTAATACCATTACACGTCATGTATTCCATGAAGTATTAAATATCGAAAAAATGATTCCATATTATTTTTTATAAAAACTGATGTATTTTATACAATGTGAACCTAGTAAGAAACATGTAAACCATTCAAACCCGAATCATGTTTCATGAAATCTACTTGGAGACAGTTATATGAAGTGTATTCCTTTAACATAGTTGGTCATTTTCCTATAGATAGGAAACAAAATTTTTCTTAGTATAAAAACCCCAAGGTACTAGGGATACTCTCCGAACATGGGTAGAACCTATCTATGACATTAATACATTTGTACAAAGACTCTGTTAATTAAAATAAACACTAATCCTAAAATTTATGTGATTTTATTCATCAAAGTCCCTCCATCCCTGAGGATACCACAAATTCACCCAAACAAGGATGATAAATAACAATGAACAAGGGAGTACCTGAAAATCATAATGGTGTGTTACAATTTCACCACCATATATTATTTATGCCCCATAAATCAATCAGATGCATGGACAAAAATTAGTGAAGTAGACTAATAGATCTTTAATTATTCCCTCTCCCACATCTCATGGATATCTAGTTTTTAGAACCACATTACTTGGATAAGAGGAATCACTTTATCATGTCATACCTTCCATTGAAAAACCATAATCTGAACTGGATACTCAACCAAAGTGGTGTTAGTCTTATGATATAAATAATACCATCCAATCTTATAGAATGCATTGGGTACATTCTTATTCAACTAGTAAATAGGAAACACATCGTGTATAAAGTTCAAACAAGATGTTATGTCCACCCATTATGTCGCCTTTACTAGTCTTCTTATGATTTCAAAGGGCGCACAAAAGTAAATTCAAACTTACATTGCTTACCCAAACGACGGTGTACCAAGTGAGATAAAACACTATGAAAAACCCAATGAAGAACCTCAAATTACGTAGTCCAAATATGATGGTACATATAAGATTGTTAATATATCAATATCATGATCAATATCATCAGGTTAATCTACGCTATCTACATTATCTCTCGAACAAGAATCAACCATACCATGGAAAACACTCCCAACTCTTCAAATCCCCAGGGAGAACAATATGGATGACAATACAAAGACACAATGGGTTCTATGTTAATTTATTCATGATAACTATTTTTATAGTGAGAATATAATAGAGGAAAATTAATTTTCCAAGATCCTCCAAAATCAAGAACCCAAGCCCAGAGCATATCCTCAAGGACCTAGATAATTCTATCTATATTTCCTTCATTATACAAATTATAATACATTATTAATCTAATTTTGAACTCATATCATCCTAAAAACATTTCCAAAACCTATAAATGATACTCATGTATCAATATATGAAAACCCAAAACCTATCTCTGTGAATTCTCACAATATCCCAGATATAAAATTCCCCAAAATGTTCAATGTTGTTTTCCTACTTCATAAAGAGGGAATGTCTTGATTTTTTGAGTCTATCAATGATTACCCAAAATTTCATCCTTCCCACCAGGGGTACATGGAATGGAAATGAAAAATATATAAAAAATATTCCCATTTACATACTAGAATGGGTAAGGGCTGAATAAAAATCTTATTGGTCTCTAGTGTTCCAACCCAGTTCACTAAAATGTAAGACACCATAGTAGAAAATAAGAAGCTGAATAACTCATCCATAGTAATAGATACCGATTTCTCACGTTAAGATACATCATGGGATCCCCATGATTTATGGACCAACAAGATCTTTTCCCACTTTCCAATAGTTCCTAACTTATGGAAAACAATTCAAACAACCAACAATAGAAGCACAAAGCACCACTAGGAGACTGAGACCACTCTGTCAAGGTCTCCCCGCTATAAAGGGTTTTACCCAATAATTGTCACTCAGTTTCTTTTAGATGATCATGATAATAAAATCTTAAATAGATGATTCAACATTCATTGAATCAAATAACACCTTCCCACCAACTTCTTCTACTCCCATGTTCATCTCATTAAAAAACTCGTTAAATTCCACCACTTAACAGATTCCTTCACAAATTTTGTTATTAATTTTATTGTCAACACATCAAAAATCACATTTACATTCCCATGAGTATATGTTATATCAAAATAAATAATTTCAATATAAAATAACACTTGTATCAATATCATACTGATATCCGTCTGAGTAAAACAATATTTTAGGATCTTATGACCTGAATGAACTGTAAATCATAACCCATAGAGATAGTGATTTCACAAATTGAGGGAATGAGTAACTGTTTAAAGCTCAATAATAGGGGTAATGTAATTATTATCATGATGGATCACTATAATTATCTATAGGGAAGCACTAGTTTTCACTGAATCAACACACATCTAAAACTGATTCTATAATCTTGAAAAAAAGATCATATCCCGAACCAAATTATAGATGGATCCAAAATTATGTTAAATTCTACCACACTATTACATCATGAAAATACCTCTAAAATTTTATTTCCAGTCAATAATTACAAAATTATAGGTTAATGAAGACCTAAAATATACAGTCTTATATAAATTCTAAACGAACTTCTTATAATAACCAGTCAAACCCAATATGCTCTTGTTCTAAAACATGGGTCTTAGATGAACCCATGAAATCACTACCTGTATCTTTCTAGGATAAATAGATACACCCATCATGGATATCATATGCCTCATATAATTAAATTATAATATTAAAAACACACATTTTGAGACCTTACCATATAGATGATGATCCATAAAGTTTCAAAGAATAATATCAAGATAGCCTTGTGATAATTCTCTAACATAGAGTATACAAAACTTTCTCCCACGAATAAAGAAAATAGTCCAAGAACTGATGGATGATCCAATATATCAAAGAAATAGACACAAAAGGATCATCATTCATTCCGAATTACATAACTTGAAACACAAAATTACCACACCATCTCATATATTCTATCTTATGTATATCCCCCTTTTAGACCCTCAACTAACAGTAAAATAACTAGAAGTAAATCATTAAAAAACCACATGACCATCTAATATAGAAAAACAAATTATAATTCCTAATAAAAGGATAATTTTTCTTAATGAACAATCCATTAAACTTTTATGATAAATATATTGTCATAGGAACCCATCTACCTTTTTATTAAAGATGACATGTGAAACCCACTGTGAGATTCTAGGACGAATAAATATTTTAGCCTCTAAATACTCAAGATTGTACTTATGTTCCACCAACATATCAGGTTCCGTTCAATAAGATGGATTATAAAGGGGCCTTTTAATAAGAATAAATTAAATAGTAATTTCAACCTCTCTCTATGGTATTAAACTATAAAAATAATCTGTAATGATATCAGGGTATGAAATCACTGCCACAAGAGGTTGACCACCAAAATAAGGGTCAACATCATCAGGAAACATATTATAAAACTCACATGAGATTACTATGGAATAAAAAATAACCTTCCCTACCCTTTATGATCTAGAGTCCCACACAGCCTATATATCATGAGTCACATGATTAGTAGATAAGAACTATAACCGACAATGATAATTGTATATCTAGAACATAAAACTGATTATCCAATCCATGTTGGTAATCAAGTCCGTGATGTGAAGATCACACACCAAGAATTAATATTCAACCTCAAAGTTGTATATCACCACCCAACATGTGGAAATCATGAAAATAGGATTAATAATCCTTCCCAAAGGAGTGTATTTATCCAACATGTAATATATACATTTTTAATGTAATGCCAACATGTCAACTAACATTGATGATATATAAGAAAGAGTATTATTTATATCAAAAAAAATTCACCATTGAAGATGAAATAAACTCTTTACCTCTAATCATATATGGCCCTAAATTAGATTCCACTTGTTGAGACTCATTGGCATAAAGAAGTCTTGTCTTAGCCACATGAGAATACCCCTTGTACTAAGTATTTTACCCATCACCCATAGAAGAATCAATATGAAACTTTTAACCCTTAGTGTGGGTGGATCATACATTACTACCGTAGGATATAAATTCACTACAATACATCATATATCCTTGTAATCTGAAATGATGAAAATTCAATGGAGCCAACATACATTTAGGCTTGGTATAACGTGACTACCCACACTAATAGAAAACAATCTTCCAATATCCTGATAAATTCCCTAACACTAGTCCTAAAGAGAAATCAAAACCCATAAATTTTTGTTTCTTCCTCAAAGACACTCTATATTTAAAAAAAGATACTAACTAAAGCTCCACGCAAATGCGTCTTCCCAACTATTTCTACATCAGACAAAGATACATAGTTAACTACCTCCATAATGTTCAGAAGGAACATGAGAATCAATATCGACCGAATGTCTGTCTTTAGTCCCAAATCACACCATTGAGCCTTTAGTTACTCATTAGTGACATTATTCTGCTCGAAATGCACCAAATCAACAAAAATATGCTTAATATTCCATGGCGATTAACTCACCCTAATCTAAGGTATGAAACATCTAGGTCTTTGTAACATGTAACTTGTATTTTTAAAAAAACAATTGAATATTTTCATAAAATAATCTCTGGTAAGGTTCTATTGTAAGTTATCAAGCACAATATAATACCACCATCTCCTCCTTATTCCCTCAATCTTGTACATGAAAAAACCACCTTTTCTTCATCATGAGTCCTTATGTAATATATGATTCCCTCAATATTTACAAGACACTCCTTATATTTTTATGGTCCTTTGTCACCCTGGAAGATGGGTGGATGCTTCTTAGAAACAATAGCGCCGTGAACCACCACACATGATGGGTTCCAAAAAAAACATTAACCAGATTCTAAATAGTTTTAATTATATATTATACTAATGGTGTTTCCATTTATGTGTTATATTGAAAATCCTTTCTCGCAACTTCCTCTATTAGATGTAGATGAGCTTCTCATGGAAGAATTTTCTAACAAAAATGAATGAAAATAAATTATTATATTATAATAAATATATATACCATTCATTATAATACATTAAAATTACATCACATTTAGAGAATTAATAAATCATTATACAAATAGACACCAAAAGCACATACTAGTCTATGGCCTTTGGAAACCTGGAAATGTTAATAATAGTACATAAATGTTCTATATTATCACAGTCTTTGTTATTATTGAATAAAAACCCTCATAGAAACATCAAACATAATATAAATCTTCATAATATAGGTACGGAACCATAAAATGAGGTAATATAAATTTCACATTAAAGGTAATCATGGAAGAAAATTAAGAAGAATCATGATCATAAGGGTATGAGAACATGATCATTAAAATTGAAGATCACCCACTGCATATCAATGATAATATACATGAATCATGACATAAATGTTTTCAGTTCATAAGACTTGAATCATAAGGAAACAAAGAACATGATTCATGAAATCATAGAATAGGAATAGAGCATTGATTTTTTAAAAATACATAATAATATTATTTGATTTCTGTAGTAGTCAATGCATCATTCCGAAGACAATATTAACGTACGCAGTCCTTTACTCAACAACTTTCACACATTGTTTTATCCCTATGTTACTGAACATTGTTAAATATATGTTCCAACATTATAATATTTAACCGAGTTCAATCCTCATTTTAGTGTTGTAATACTGAACCGAGTTCACTCATCATCCCAACCATGTTTATCTCATGATATATAAATATTTACCCAATGAATTGGAGGTAGATATATGTGCCACACATCTCATAATGAAATCATACATACATGTGTCAAAAAATAATTAACTATCAGAACATAACCCATGAAATTAAATGGATTTCATAAAAATGTAATCTAATCATAACATGTGTAAAAATATACAGTTTTCATAATCATTTCATCAAAATCACATCCTTGTAAAAGATGCGGTAATAAAAATCATATAACCCATGAAACCAAAAAGGGTTTCATAAACATCATGCCAAAAAAAACATAAACATTCAGACAAAAATATGAATGAATCATTGAATAATTTTCACCAAAAGGATAAGAGTAACACCAATATATGTCATCTTATATATAAAATAATTTTAAAAGAAATTTTAGGAAAAAATATTTAGGAAAATACATTCTTTATTTTAGATAATTCACCATAAAAATTAAAACATTATTAAATTAATTTTCCCTGAAAATTAATTTAAATAATATAAAGATAACATTTAATAATTTTTAATACATTTTTCCTTGAAAACATATAAAATAATCATTAAAATCATTTCAAAAGCAATTTCCTAGATAATGTATGAAAGACTCTTAAAAAATAATTTAGAATATAAATTTATTTAAATGATGATCATAGAATGGATAGGTAAATACAAATAGATTTAACTTTAATAGTAATATAATACATTAATGGTCATTATATAAACCATAAAAAATATGTGAGTGGTGAATAAGTCATGTGTCTCACAGAAACAAAGGGTGAGATGAAATTCCATTACCTTTGGTATTAACTATCATCGTACTCATAAAAAATACTTTATAATAAATATATACTTATTATAAATATATAACATAACTATATTCTTATATATAATATCATATATGGTTTTATTATGACATTATGTTACCTACTTTTTAACAATTCTATGTTAAGGTTTCACATTAGGTATTATTCAATTTGTTTTTCACATGTATTTTAATTATTTATATCACAGTTCCCCGTACACATATCATGATTTAAAAAATATATAACATGACATAAATATAATTTATATTGAATTTATTTTTATTATAATAATCAGTATAATAAAAAATTATGAAATATAATACATTGTTCATGGAGAAGGTATGCCATACATATGCATGAATGTTGTTTCTGTTTAATTTTATTATTGAATGAAAGAACATAAATGACATATATGTATATATATGTATATATGTATTTTTATTTCAGTAGCATTATAATATCATATATATAATATAATTTCACCAAACCCATCTTTAATACGTTCAATATAGTTTGTCAATGAATCACATCACTTTGAGTGGGTGATAGTCCAAACTTCATCATATGTAATTATCGTATATACACAAAATTAAAACTATAATGATATGTGTGGTAAAATGATTTAGAAATCTTAAAAATAAAATAAATATCCAATATATTATATATAAATAGAATTTTAATCATAATTCCCACCATTAGAGGTAGTAAGGGAATAATGAACAATCATCTTTTTGTGAGACGGTAGTTCTTTGTACACATAAAATGTATGCATGTTACCCATTAGATGGACATGTGTTTAAGTGTAGGTAGAACCATTATCATGATTACATATTAGTATATTAAATATTTTTTATAATAATTTAATAATAATAATTTCGGGAGTGGAAAAATAAAATAAGATATAGGAGTCTAAGGGAGGGTGTTACCTTTTCATCGGGAACTCCTTTTAGTTTGCACTAATGAAAATCCTTGGAAAAGAAGTTTATAATAGGGATTCATCATGAGAGATAGGATGATTTTTGGGAGGATATTTGATCATTGATTTTATAAACCTAATTTGTTTTATATGAGTAAATATGTGGAGGAGAGGTGTCATTTTCATAGTAGTGGAGGAGTGGCCCTCTCATATTATTTTGAAAAAGGAATTCCATTAACAATTTTCACTTGTCATTTGGATCCAATAATGGAACAAATTAGATAAAATGTGGAGTAGAGTCACAATATAGCTATAAAATGGATCTTTTTCAAGTGTTTAGGTTATTTGTGTCTTATATTTAATGATTAGTTCTTAGTTATGCTCCAATTTACCTTAATCGACTACATTAATTTTAATTTATTTCACAAGTAATTTTGGAAAAAATTGTAGTTTGACTTTTTTGGAATTATAATTTATGATTAATATAAATGTAAAACCAATTTCTTAAAAATAAAATCTTATATGATGAATAAATAAATTTAAAATTAATCTCACAGTTGGGTAGATAATGGAGGGTTTATTAAGTAAAAACATTCTAAAGATTGATAAGTTTTTATACCGAGGTTCAAAGTGAAATTGATCTTCGTGAACAATGTTTTATGAATTTTTATAAATATTTTATAACATATGTTTAAAAAAAATTTAAAATATAATTTAATTTTACAAATAAATTATATGAAAAAGTAGTTTCCAATTAAAATTCAATATTTTTCACTATTCATATAAAAATGATGTTTATCATAAAAATCCAATAAAATCACCCTAATATAATTTACACATTATAAATTAATAAATACTGTTTACTTTTCCAAATTATAATTTTAATTGTTTATAATTTTTCGTGTTTTTCACTGATGGACATGAAAATGAAGTTCATTTGAGAAAATAGTATTTTAAAACATATAAGGTCTTTTCTTAAAATTATATTTTTTATTATCAATATGATATATTTGTATAAAACCATTATGAAAAATATTTTAAAATTTGTTATAACTATTCATATTAATATGTTTAATAGCAAGGTTAAATTATATCATTTAAGTAATTGTAATAATAAAAATATGATTCATAAAAACTCAATGTTGCATGTGATGTAAACAAAGTCATTATTGTGTATATCATACACAATGTCAGTATTGTATGTAATTTATTATATGTTGGTGTTGTATTTTCCATGTTTGTGTTGTGTGAATGGAATGTTTGGCTTTGTGAAATGTTATACATCAAAGGAAATTAATTTATTTGAAAAAAAATGGTCCATAGAAACTTGAGGTGTTACATTCTATCCCCAATAAAATGAAATTTCACCTTCAAAATTTATAATTCTGGTACAAAATAATGAGGATACCTCTACTTAATCCTATCATCAAAATTTAATTACATTCCTGTAATAGGTGATTTCACTACATGAAATTGACCAGGTGAGTGGTCATGTTTTGGAGTCCTTTCTATGGTTGATCAAGAATTTCAAGAGGTTTTTCATCATATGAAATATCCTTATCCATCGGTATAACCTCTAAGTTTAGTACATGTGGAGGTTTAGGTATGTGCTTCTTTAAGAGAGATGCATGGATGAAATCACGGGCTTTAGAGGAATTTGGACGAAGTTTTAAAAGATAAGATGTTGTCTTGATACGATCAAGAATTTAAAATTTACTGATATACCTAGGGACTACATTTCATTTCTTCCTGAATCTCATATCCTTTTCTAGGTGATATTCATAGAAACACCTTCTCACTAAAATCAAATTCGATATCATGTTGACAGTTACCATCGTTACATTAGTACCAGATTCGAGGTAACTTGATATACTGTTAAATTGTTCTAACATTCTCTGCCATTTTTTTAGGAATATCATGCCCCCATATCATTCTTCTGTAACTTCATCCCTACACATCTGAGCTCTACATTAGTTCCCATTGAGGGCTTCATAAGGTTTCAAATGACTTCTTGAGAGAATGATATTGTTTTATGAATAACGTACTAGAGGAATGTGTTGATCCCAACCACCTTTGAAAACTAACATATATGGTATAATCATTTATTGTAGGGTCTTAATTGTTCTTTCAGATTGACCATTAATATGATGATGATACGTAGTTCCAAAAATCAATTTTGTAACATATACTTGATGAATAATTCAACTGAATTTTTAGGAAAGCCACATATCCTAATTAGATATAATAGAATGTGGCAATACATCCAACCTCACAACTTCCAAAATATATATCATAGAAATATGATCTAGAGGTTAATATTCAAATATGGAAATTTAGTGTCCTGATTTAGTTAGTCAATCTACTACCACCCATATAGAAATAAACCCAGTAGAGGGTTTTTGTAGTTCAATTGAAAAATACATAGTGATGTTCTCCCATTTTCATTTTGGAAGGGGTAGTGGATGTATCATCCCTTTAGACATTCTTCATTCAGACATAAGTTGCTAGAATACCAAGAACTGAGTTACAAACACTATGATATCCCCCTTCATTATATCCCAATATATTTTATTCTTTGAATTCCATATAAATATTCATACTTCTAGGATGAATAGAGAATTAAGAACCATGAGATTCCACTAACAGATCCATCTTCAAATATGGTATAGAAGAAACACATACATGGTTCATGTAACTTATCATTCTATCCAAATCTAGGACAAACATAGTATGATTTCTAGCTTTCTATTATAGATCTTAATCTTTCCTCTACACCTCCTTAATCTTCAATTGGATATCAGTTTGAGAATTTATTTAATAAGGACAAGGTTTTCCCCTTCATTCAAGATTTCTAGATCTATAATTTGAAAATCAAGAAATATTGGATCTTTTATTATCCTCTTCATAGATATTCTAGCATGATCAATTCAACATTATCAACATCCACCTTATCTTGTTTCCTGGGATTGTAATATATTGATCATCTACAGTCCTATATCAGCTCCAACCATCTTCTCTGAAGTATGTTAAACTCCTTCTCTATTAGTATATATTTAAAAAATTTATGATTAGTATATGTATCACAATTTTATCCATAAATATATTTCTACAATATAATTATTGAAAAATTTATTACTGCAAACTCCAACCCATGAGTTGCATAATTTTCTCATTAATCATCAGAAACAATGAGGCTTAAGTGATAACCATGTTATTCATAATAATAAAACATCCAAATACTTTCATGGATGTAACCATATAGATTAAATACCATTATCTACATTAGGGTAATGTATGAATTGGTATAGTGATTAACCTTCTCTTCAGTTGCATGAAATTTTCCTCACATTCATCTATCCAGAGGAAAATGACAGCCTTATGAGTTATCTTCAAAATATGATTAGATATACATGACAAATTATCCCCAAAACATTGATAATATCTAGATAAACAATGAAATATATAGATCTCTGTCACTATGTTAGGACTAGTTTGGGATTCAATATCCACAGTCTTTTATGTGTCTACTGTTATACCATCTCATGATATTATGGGACACAAAAATGTAAACTTTTTTATCCAAAATCCATAATATTAAAATTTATCCTACAGTTTATTTGTTTATTAGTGTCTTTAATTAAATTATAAAGTGATATTTATGCTGATCCTTTCTCATTGTATAGATAATAATATCATCTATAAATACTACCAAAAATATATTGAGGTAATATCTAAAGGCGTTATTCTTCCAATACATGAAGATATCTTGGGTAATAATAAGACCATAATGAATCAGTATAAATTCATTGCCTCTATAGCTTATTCATAATGTCTTCTTGGGTATCGAATCCTTATTGAAACACAATCGATGGTATCCAAAATTAATTTCAATCATGGAAATGTATTGACCTCCACAGAGTTGAGAAAACAAGTCATCAATATGGGGATAAGATACATTTTTTTGATTGTGGTCTTATTAAACTCTAGATAATCAATGTAAAGACACATTGATCAATAAATATTTTTCACAAAATGAATAGGTCCACCCCAAGGTGAAAAAATTGGCTTAATTAATCCCTTACAATTTTTTATTGGAATTTTTTCTTCAATTAATGAAACTCAATTGGGGCCATTCTATAGGGATTCACTGAAATTGGTGTAGAACTAGGTCTAAGTTCTATTGAGAACTCAACTTCTCATTTGGGTGTAATCCTTGGAAACTCATCTAGAAATAAATGGAAAAATTACTGAACAATATGTATATCATTGATGTCAATATTTTCCACAACCACTTGAGATAAACAACACTTATGAATGGGAATAAAGACCTATACAACAGATTCATTATCCATAGGATGTTCTATTTTATCGTAACATTGATATAAGATCAAAGGATGGTTTGAAATAACAAGAGTGACTTTATTTCCTATAAAATTGATGTGGGATTTATGCTGTGAAATATAATCCATGCATATTATGACATCAAATTCAATAAAAGGAATAATGACAAGGTTTTCAGGAAGCACATTCGCATGAATATCAATAAGAGAGGCATCATACACATGGGATGCAATCATCGTACCATTATGGGTTTTCACTAATAATTCCACATATAGATGTATTGATGGAAATATAAAACCCTTATAAATTAATTAGATACATATGATTGGGTAGATCT
Source organism: Viscum album (assembly GCA_963277665.1). NCBI lineage: Eukaryota > Viridiplantae > Streptophyta > Magnoliopsida > Santalales > Viscaceae > Viscum > Viscum album. The sequence goes on along the minus strand of CAUJRU010001339.1, from coordinate 37,417 downwards.
AGAATCAAATAATACATTAGAAGCAGTTCTAGAGTGGATGGTAAGTTTTCCTTTTACCATGTCATTATTGTACTCCTCATCAGAAAATGGGATTACAAGATATTTTACCTTATTCCTAAATTGAAGGGTTTTGAAAAATAGATTATCATTAGTATCCCATATGGTTTGGAAATGGTTAGCATAATTCCCATTCTCCTAACACTTGTAATAATATAGTGAGGGAGGATCATTTTGTATATAATTCTCTTTATTATACTTTTTAGCTATATTCTTCCCATCACATCGATTATAATTTTCCTGGTGATCTTATTTATTGAACATAGAATATGTATTGGACCCATTAAGAAAAATCATTCCATGATTCTTAGAACATTTAGAGAATAAAGTAAAAATCATATTATTTTCTTCTTGTTTTTTATAGTTTCCCATGAAGTCTTTCTTCCATTTATTATCAATACTATTTGTTTGATATAGGACTCCAACCTCCATTTCATTTTTGATTGAACAACATGATGCCTCTTCATATCTACTAAAATATATTCTGGACAATGCCCTTATAAGAATGGGATTTAATCTATTCAAGAACCTATAAAATTTACATTTTGGTTGGATGATAATTCACGAAGCATATATGTCATGTCTAGTGAAATTAATCTCTTAGGTATTGAAATATTCATCATCCCTTTTCATCAGCTTTGGGAACTCTTTCTCAATATTGGTAAAAATAATACTAGGATAACTCTCATTTAAAATTATGTTCTAGAACAAATCCCATTCCATGAATTCAATTTTATCTTCATTCATTGTATTATTAATTAGAGTCAACCACTATTCTGATTTATTTTCTATATGATAATCAACCATAATGACTCCCTTATCAAATTTATTCTGGAGAATTGATAATATAATTGTTATTGTATAAATCCATTTTTTCTTAAAAAAAGTGAATCAAAATACCCTTTGAAAGAATATGGATGTTTCCTCATGAATGATTAAAAATAAGGTTGTTCCCCCTTTTCTCATTTGGGAGTCCACCATGATTCATTTCTTGAGAAATTTGGGTGAGCATAGAAATGATATTTTACATTCCTTCACCCATATATTTTGGTTTCTCAAGATGAAAATCATTTAATTTTCTATTGAAATCACAATTTGCATGGTTCCTTCTAGTTATATCCAATGACTAAAACCAAAGTCATAGAGTAAGAGACAATTATCATGTTAAGGAACCACATAATCATGGAAAGTCTCCTAAATGATGTCTAAATTAGGAAACCATCCTTCATCTTTGAAACCATATGTTTTTCATAGGTTATTCATAGACAAATTATATTTAAATCCTTTAGGATGGGTTGTGAAGTGTTTTTAAATTCCCAATGCATAACCCCTAGGAGTTTCAAACCATGTGTGTAGTAACTCCCATTTTCATGTACTAGATTACCTCGATTCAGGCCCGAGGAATCATGTTGGAGTTAGTGTTAGAGCAGCATAAAATTTTAGTATATAGATATATATATATTTTAATGAACAAACTCACCCAATCCTTTACTAAAATTCCAGAACACATTCCAATTATTTTCCTTATCCATATACTTATCCTTAAAAATGTCTATAGGGTTCTGATTAAGGTTTTATCATTTTGGATTCTCAAGGATAACTAAACCATTTCTCATATACCAACGATATAGACCCTTGATTTCCATAAATTAACATTACATCACTTTGGAGGATCACATTAAACATTATACAAATAGATACCCAATGACTATACTAGTCTCATACATATGGAAACATCCAAACATAAAAACAATTACATAAATGAATTACATTATCCCCCACAAGGTTCATTATGACTAACTACCTTATTGAACGCATAAAAAATAATAAATATAATCCTAACAATGGTATGGGAACAATAAAATGGTTTATATAAACTGATAAATAAGGGTAAACAAGGGAGATACACAAGCATAATCATGAGCATAAGGGTGTGAGAACATGGACTTGAAAATATTAGATCATACCCTGCATATCAAAGTTCATTACTAATTGAAATTTTAACTACACAAATTTTGTTATGGAACTATGGGAAGATAAAGTGTTAGTATAACCTTGATCTATACCAGCAATTTGAAACCACTTTACCCAATATTTCTAAAAAGTTGGTATATGTGTATTCCATTATGTCAGTAAACATATTACCATTATTTTAAAACTGAAAATATATATTTTTGAAAGGAATTGGTCACAGGATTTGATCCCTGTAACACCAAATTTCGTTTAGGGTGCCTAAACACTCCTCCATTATTGCTTATTTCTATATTAATACATATTTAGTCATATGTATCTTTCTAAACCACGAGTACAGGTCAAAATCCATGGATATAGGTCTTCCCACCATGTATTTTCTTGTCCTGTGGAATGTTTATCCCCCACTATTATGCATGAAACCTATACCCGCAGTTCCGAATAACTGTAGGTATCAGTATTTGATAAAATACATATACCCCTAGTTTTCAGAAAAACTATGGTTTTAGGTCTTTAAAAAAACCTATACCCATGACTTTCCAAAATTGTGGTTACAGGTTCCCATTCAATCCCTATAACCATGGTTTTGGAAAAAACTATGGGTATTGGGACATTTTATAGTACATCATATACATGAGTCATGGATTAAAACACAAGAGTTAATAAGACATGAATCATAAGAAAATGAATAAAATAATCCATGAATTTATTAAATAAGAATAAGATCTGTCATTGAAGAAAACTAATAAGAATAATAAATTATTTTGATAGTTTTCAAGTCATCAAGTCCATGGGAATAAAATGGATAAAATTACATTACTGAACTAGGTATACGGCCAATTATAGCCATGTTTAAATGAATTCAGTTCAATACTTATTCCATCTGTTTAATAATAAACTATGTTCACTCTAAATTCTATCCTTGTAATTATAAATCAATTTCATTCCTCGTTTCAGTCAGGTCAATATCATTAGATTTAAATATATACGTGATTAATTAGATAGAGATATAGGTCCCAAAAATATCATTATTAAATAATAAATACATGATAAGAAAATAATTGAAATTAATATCATACCCCATGAAATAAAATTTTTATCCTAAACATGAAATCATATCATAACCAATGGAAAATGATAGAGGTTTTATAATCATTTATTCACAATCATAACCCGTGAAAATTTGAGGGTTCAAAAGGTATGTTAATGATGAATGGGAAATGGTTTTCATAAACATAATGCTATAAAAACATAACTATTCTTTGATATAATATTAATGGACACATAAAATAACTTCCCAAAAAAATAATTATTAACAACAATTGTTTTCATCACACATGGGGTTTTTTTGAATGATCATTTAGAAACATATCTTGATGAAAAATATCATTTATTATTTGAAAAATTGATCAGTAGAAAATAAAAATTTTTAAAAAAAAAATTAAAAAAATTTAAAAACTAATAAGTGAACTTTGAATCATTTTTAATTCCATTTTCCTTGAAAACTTATAAAATAATATTGAAAACCATTTCAAAAAAATATTTCCTTAAAAAAATATTAAAGTTTCATAAAACCCCTTTCAAAAAATAAACCCAATAAAAGGTAGATCATATATTGGATATGTAAATACACATAAATTTATGTATAATAGGAATATAGTACCTTAATAGGCATCATATACACCCCAAAAAGTATGTGAGTGTGAATAATTCATGTATCTCATGGAAATAATGAGTGAGATGAAATTACCTCACCTTATGTCATGACTCTCATTGTACTTGTAAAAAAATCCTATATAATAAATATACGTTTATTTTGAATCTATAATAGAACCATACTATTTGATATATTATATTAAATTGTTTTATTAAGAATTTATATTACCGACATGTTAATAATTTTTTGTTATGGTTTCACTTCAGGTAATATTCTATTTGTTTTTCTCATGTGCCCTAATTTGTTGTATAGTTAGTACTTGTACTTATATAATTATTTACAGAATATACTACATGATATAGATTTAATGTATATTAAGTATATTATTAGTTTAATAAACAATATAATATAAACATTATGAAATGGAATGCACCTTTCATGGAGGCGGTTGGTCATAAGTACGTAATAATGTTGATTTTGTTTAATTGTCGGATTGAAAGAAAAATATAAATGAAATATATATGGGTGTGTGTATATATATATGTATATACATCATTATTATAGTTTAATTATAATATCATATATGTCAAATATGTCTACTAAACACATCATTAATACATTCCACGTAGTCTATGAATGAATTAGATTGCTTTGAGCGGGAGGTAGTCCACACTTCCTCAAATGAAATTATTGTATTCACAAAAAATAGAATGTATAATGACATGTGTGGTAAATTTATTAAAAAAGATAAAATAGATAATAAATATCATATATATTATATATAAATATAGTTTCCATCATACTTCTAACTATGAGAGTTGGTAAATAATGAACAAAAAATTCTTGTTTTGTGAGATGGTAGTTCATCATACATATAAAAAATATGTCCGTTGCCCAATAGATGGATTTGTGAGAAAGTGTAGGTTGAAAACATATAATAAAAACATCTATGTATATTTATAATAAAAGACTTTTTGTAAAATAATGCAATAATATGGATTAATGTAGTGGAAAAAAAATCAAAAAAAGGATTTTGAAGGAGGGTGTTACCTTTTAATTGGGTAACTCCTTTTCATTTTAACAAAATGGTTTACTTGGAAGAAATTATGCCCAAAGGTAGGATTCAAGGAGGAATATAAGATTTTTGGGTGGATATTTGAGTAGATCGTGTTTTATCTTAAGTGGTTTGTGATGTGTGAAGATGTAGAGGAGAGGAGGCCTTTTGTAAGGGAGTAGTGTCACTCTTGTAATATTTTAACAAAGGAATTACATAAATAATTTTCACATGTTACGTTAATAAAATATTGAACCAAATTATATCCATGGGAGGGTATGGCCAAAATATATCTTGAAAAGGTAATTAGACAAGTTTCTAGGTCATTTTATGTCTTAAATTTATGGTATAGTCCTTATTTAAGCTTAATTTTACCCCAATCTATGTCAATAATTTTAATTATATTCATTAATCATTTTGGTCAATAACTAAGTTGAAATTATTTGTAATTATAAATTATTTTGATTCCAAATGTGGAATTAGTTTTTCCAAATTCATATAATATATTTTTTATAAATTAATTTTAAATTATTCCCCCATTCGGGTTTACAATACGGGGGTTGTAAGGTAAAACATTCAATAGTTTGCTATATTTTCATACCCATGTTCAATGTAAAATTGATCTCAATGAAATATTTTTTATTAATTCATACAATATTATCTATGTACACTTTTTAACCAATTTAATATATAATTTACCATTATAAAAAAATAGATGATAAGGAAGCTATGACATAAGATTCATTATTTTTCACTACTCATCTTGAAATAATGTTTCTTAGAAAAAATCCCAAAGTATCACCCTAAGCTAAAATAAAAATAAAAAATAAAAAAATGATGTTTATTTTATTGAATTAGTTTTCTAAAAGTTTTTATAATTAACTTTATTATTTATCATAGGAGGTCATGAAAATAAATTTCTTTTAGAGAATGTTATTTTTATACATATACAACATATCAAAAAATTATATATTTTATTATAAATATGTTTTATTTATTTAGAACCATTATGAAAAATATTTGATAACTATTTATTAATATTAATGTGACTATTTTTAATACCTAGGTTATAACTATTTCGTTCAAATAATTTTAATAACAAAAAGATTTTTTGTAGAAACTCAATGTTGTGTGTAATTCATGCTAAGTCGATGTTGCATGAATCATATTTCAAGTTGGTGTTTCCCATAAAATACACTGAGTTGGTGTTGTGAAGGTTGATTAGGTTCCATCTGAAAGGAATATTTTAGTTAGTTTAATGCGTGATATTAATGAAAATTATTTTATTTAAAAAATTGTCCATAAAAACTCAGGTTGTTACCAGAACATTCCCAAATAATAGTTCCACCTTCAAATTCAAATAAATGATTTAAAGAAAGTAATTTAAATAAATTAAGAATAAAATATATGAAATAAATTTTGAAAAAGAATATGTAATTTTAAATGACCCCAAAACCCATGTCTCAAACCTGGTGAAAGTACCTGACCAACCTTATTATATTTGGTTTAGTTAAATAAGTGGAATGGTCATGCCTTTTTTCAACAAATAATGTAATAATTATGATAGTTCTATGTCCTTTACACCCAAGTAATAGAACCAGAATCAGGTAGTTTTATCACACTCTAGGATGATTCCTCCCCTAATATCAAATTTAAATAGACCATCTTTGGTTAACCTAACCATACACTTATGTCATTTCTCAAGTGTTGAGGTGAAGTAATAAAACAAAACTAGTTATGTATAAAAAACATGAAATACAAAGAGAGTACCTTACAGAAGTAAAACTATACATCCATGTCTAGAAAATCCAATCAAAATTGGTTAAACAAAAGGGTGTGAATAAAGAAATAAGGTAATGTATATATTTGACCATCAGTCACCTCAAAACCACCATGCTATGAATAAAATTACAAAGGGATATGCGACATTCTATAATATTACCATACCTTTTCTAGTATACTATACCAACACATATACAACCACCAATGGGAAAAAATACATTGTGAGAATAAATCTGAGTATGATTCCATCATATATTATATATAAGGTACAATATCAAGAATGGAATGATTCTAGATTTAAAAAAAAGTTTTTTGATAAATAATTTTCATAAATATGAAATACAATTTTAAATCACGTCCCTTAGTTCGTTCACAACATTCATTCATATTCTCAAAACTATAAATATAAAATGATAAATTGATAAAAGTAGGAATGTTGATCCACAAATAAAGAGTTAATAATGTAAAAACATACCCATGAAATAATCTAACAAGATAATATATGTGATACATCCTCATATAAAAAACTATTAGAAAAAATACATTTTAAAAACAATCAGTTAGTAAATAACCATATATGAAAAATCACCTCGTATTGGTACCCATATTATGGGACAATGCATACTGTTCATTTAAGATCCTAAATAGAAATAAAATTGGATCAACCCAATAGTGTTTCATTCCATATTTCATCGATATCCCAATGCCTACAACATAGAGGTGCCCCACACAATAAGGTGTCCCAAGTATATTTCACAATAAACAAAAGGTTACCAAAGTTCCAATTATGTAATTAATTTTTAAAACCATTATCATAATATTATTCAACATTTTCAAATACAATATTATTAGATTTTCATTTTCAAAAAACAATTTCTAAATCAAGGAAATCCATATTCAAAGAAAACACCCTTTAAAAACATTTTCCTTTCTATGAAATATTTTATAACTCTATATCGCATCAATTAAATTAAAAACCCCATAGAATTTACCAACAAAAATAATATGTTCATAAAATTAATATATTGTCTATAAAAATCAACCTCCAATATTAAAAACCAAACTTACATTGAGAACGGTGATTGGTAACTATGATATTGTCCGTTGATTGACATTGAGAGTTATGAAACTGCAAAGTGTCAATAGAAAAAAACTATACAATAATGAAATTGAAACCTAAATTCAACCTAAAAAATATGCATGCACAATGTAATGGAATATATTGAATGATTACCTTGAGAGGCACAATATAACAACCCTAAGGATTTATCATTGAAAAAATATATCCAGAATTGAAGAAATAATAAAAAATTACATACAGTGAGCTATGGGTTGGGATTGGGAAGGTTACAGGAGAATGATTAATAAATCATCCTTCCAGTTCCAAAACCCTACAACCAACACCATTGACACAGTGTAAAATCCCGTTGCACGTCATATATTCCATGATGGATAAAATCATTGAAAATAAAATTTCTCTTTTTATAAAAGCCTTATTTTTTCCATTATATAATGTTAATTATGTACATAGAGATTAATAATTTCACACCCTAAACATTTTGCATGGAATATTCATAGTGACATTTTCCTGATGTATAATCTCATTACATGGCATATAATTTCGTGAAGAATGAAAACAACCACGTTCTCACTTAAAATACACAATAGAACTCATGATTTTATTTGAACATAGGGAGAACCCCATAAGAAATTAGTACATTTATAACTATACTCAATCAATTCTTACAGACAGACCTCACTGGACTTTAGGTCATTTTCCAAAAAACTACATATCCATCCATCAGAATCCTACTCTACAATTCACCCATCACATGAACTCAGATATATAGGGACCACTATGATATATCACCTTATAAATTGATTCAAAAACTCATTACATCCTACATTTTCTCTCTTTTAGGATTAAGAAAATTTCAATTTGTTTTATTGGTTTAGAATAAAAAAAATACTATTATTAGATAAGACACATCTTATACTTTTCCAGTCTCAATCCTATCATCTCTACAGGTTAAGGTTTATATGTAACCAATTATTTTATATTGGTACATAACATAGTCTTATACCAGTAAAAGCCCAACCAATACATTCATAGGATAAGACATATACTCTTCTATTTTATGGGAGCTAAAGAACCCGATATTCAGAGTAGAAGAACTAAAACCATATTCTTATAGAATTGGTACTTTCTTCTAATTTTTTACTAGTTAGGCATACCCAAGTCTCTTAAAGGGATAAAATAAAACCAACTCAACCATTTCTAGGGTTTTAAAACGCTTTTCATGGTACTCTAAGTGTAGTGATAAAACAAGAAAAATAAAAAAAAATAAAAGAACAAAAAACTAACCAAGTGAATGATTTTTGATGATGATACTGGTGATTGGATCAAGTAGTTATCATACCCAAAAATATGTTTAAATAGTGAATATCAGGCAAAAAAATTATATTAGATAAAAGATAAATTATGAAACTTCAGATCTCAAATGAAATCAATGTAGCATTTAATAGTAACATAGTGTCGTGTCTATCTCTCTTCATTTTCTTTAGTTCATGCCTTGTCTTTTTTATACAAAACAATATCATTGGTTATTTTCACTACATTAAACACCATGATTCTTCAATATAAATTCCAAAAATATATTCTTTACATGGAAAAATATTTTTCAAAGGTTTAATATGAAGTAAAAATTAAAACCATTATTTTCAAAAAATAATGAAAAAAATAAATCAATAAAATGGTATTGAATTGATCCAAAAAAATTATAATATTTATTTAGAATAATATGATAATTCATGTACGTATAAATTTTCATATTTTAAAATATTACAATTTAATTTTTTTAATTTATTAGTTTTACTTCTCTTCCTCTCTTGATATTATTTTAAACAGATTCTATATAGATATAAACAAGTTTAAAAAAATTAGTAAATTAGTCAATAGATAATATTAATATCCTTGAAAACACTATGTAATATATGAGTTAAAATATTTTTATTCAAAGTAAAATAACTTCAAATATAAGTATTTTGAAAATAACAATATGAATATCCATACATATGTAATCCCATGTAAATATCATTTAATTAATCATAATATAATCTTTTTTTGACATGGAAAATAAATAAATGATATTAATTAATATTAATAATAAAACATAAATAATATTTATAATAAACATTTAGTAAGAGAAATATTAAATAACATGAAAGTTAGATGATATTTCAATTTATTTAATATTCTCTCAAAATATAGATAAACTATTTGTTATCATTATATAAATCACACTCACTCTAAAGTGGTAACTAAATATTACCCTTACAATGATTACCATTATGTGTGTTTTTTAAAAATGATGTTAATCTTATGTATGTATGGTTCCTTATTATGTGAGCCTCATGTCACCCTTAGTTGAGATTATTAAATAAAATGATACCAATACACAGGTTTATTGGTACCCTAACAAAAGTCAATCCTAAATTCTTTTACCTTTACATGAGATTAAATTACAATTACACACACTGGTTACATTTATGTGACCTCATTTACCTATATATAGATCATATAAAATGATATGTAATGATACGAATCTCAAATAAATTTATGGTTACCATTATATAACTATTGAATTTTTATTTATACCCAATAATTTATCATAAATTTATCAAATATCCTTATATCCCAAATAGAAGGTATCACATAACCATATAATACCCAGGTAAAATTATACATACCATTACCCAACACAAGTATACATATTGTTACCATTAAAAAACAATGTATACACTACTCTACCTTCATATAACTTATATAGAAATAGATTTACATTTTTATAGTTCTTAAAAAACATGCATAAATGATATTTAAGAATATAAAATATATAATTACCTAGGAACTCAACATTAAAACTATAGAACATGTTATAAACAGTTAAAATAATAAATATAATAAAAAAATTATAATGTAATATTCGAATAAATGTGGTGTCTACTATAATTAATAAAAAATATAACATAATATTTCTAACACAAAATATTTATCTAAGAAATTCTAATTACACAAATAAATGTATTGATAACTCTTAATAATGATGTAAAAATTATAATGAATCATAATATGTTTTTTTTTGAATTATCAAAAAATAATTAATGAATGTAAACCATGGAAACACTTCATCCTTATCCCCATTTTTTGATAAATAAAAATCTATGTATAATTTAAAAAAATGATTATTTTTTAAAAAATAAAAAATAAAAAATTGATGAATAATATACCCCTCTAATTATTTAATAGATTATTACCTTTCCATGTATTTAATATCAACCATTAACTCCCCTTAAATTTAATCATGCTAAAAAATGTATTTCATCAATGTAAATATTTTATAAATATTTTTTTAAAAATTCAAATTTGAAAACAATTGTAAAAGATCCATTATAAATCCTTCCATTGTTAAAAAATTGAATTGTATACTGTGAGTAACATTTTATAAGAGGCATGTGAAAAAATTAATAATAAAAACATCTTAAAATAATGTATATATAAACTAATAATTTATAGAGTAAATAGAAATTTAGAAGTATATATGATATGACTTAAATTAATAATATAAAAAATAAATGTATACATAAATTGAAAAATGTAAAAATAAAAAACATATTAAATTTTAATATAATTTTAAAATAGATATGAAAAAAAAAACATATAAAGGAATTATATACCCCCCATAATTTAATAATAAAACATTATTCTTTATGAGTGTAATAAAAGACAAATATATATTTCTATAAGATAAAACTAAAATAGTTTCATATGATGAAACCATATATTAAAAAATTAAAATATATACAAAAATTAAAATAATATTCATTCATGACTAATCTATTTAAAATAGAATTTGTAAATTGGAAACTACATATGTTACTCATTCATATAATGTGATCATTAAACATAAATTAGTTAATCATACATTTAATTTCCTTTGGTATGTACTAAAATATATAATTAAAATTTCAGCATTCCCCAAAAAAATATAAATCAAATTATTATATTTAAATCCAAAATAAATTTATTGGAATATTTTTTAATTATATAAATGTTATCTCCACATTAATTTAGGGATTTTATATATCAATTAAAAAAATAGGATTGTTAAATCATAAATATCCTCCCCAATTCTAGCTAGCATATACATAAATTGAATTCATTCCTAGAAAAAACATTGAAAGGCCTTTTAAGTATATATATAACTTGATAAACCATATTTAAAATCTTACAAAAAATACATATACGAAATTTTAAAACCAATTCTACACTTTAATGGAGTTGACAACACACACACACATATTAAAAAGTAAATTTAGAATATTTATATACAATATTTAAATATGTCATAAGTATGAAATAAATTTAACACCAATATATTTTTTATTACACATAAATATATGTATCCTTATATATACAAAAAAACCAACAGTTCATACATATTTTATGATTTCTTAAATGAAATATGAATGTATTTGGTACTTAAGGTAAATTTAATGTTTTGAAATATACACATATAAGTATATGAATAATAAATGTAAATAACTAAAATATTAATGATGAATAAAAAATTCATTAGAAGAGTGACTCTCCCTAAATTGATAATTTTAATTCAAAATTACATTATCAAAATAGTAAAAGAATAATTTAAATTTCATCAGTGAACACTAATGAATAAGTATTTTTTAACACAATAAGGATATAAGAAACAGTTCACAATATATTAATAGAATATTGAATATCAAAAAATAAAAGTAATAAAGAATTAAATAAGTATTTACAACTAAAATATAATATTTATTATGCATAATAAAATTCAAATTCCAGAGGATGACATATTAAAAAATCACACGAACACTTACTAACCAGTAGATTTGTAAAATATGAGGTAGATGATTGTATCTCTAAACGATAGAGGGTTTTCATGTTTTCAAAAAATAAATAATATATCTTATAATTATCATATGATCAAGTGTAGAATAGAATAAAAATTAAATTTATATTGGATATAAAAATCACAAAATTAATATTACCTAAGCATAATAAAATGTTTTATTTCACATTATTTTCAATACATAAATCCTATTTTCCATTTAATAAAAGGATTTATAGGTTTTCCTCATTATTATATTCTGGAATAAAATTCATTTTTGGAACAAAAATATTGCATGAACATCAAAGGAAAATCACTTGATTTATAATCATATGATTAATATTTAATGTTATTAACTAAAAAATACAGAAACAAAGTCCCTCAAAAATGATATTTTTAATCAAAATGGGAATTACATAATCACAACAATGCCTATTTGGATTATTATAACCATTCATGAAATAAAAATCCTAAAAAAATTGACATTTGAAGAAAATTATATAAAAATTGGATTTTTCAATAAAATCATTTCATTTCTAACATCATCCCATTAATTCATTAGTGATTCATTTTCTTTATGAAAATATTCCCTGTCATCATAAAAAATATCATATTTGGATGATGTTGTGTTTCTATGGTTTTCATTCAACACATCATATTTTTCCTTTTGATTTAATATTTTTAAATCAATATTATATAATTTTTGAGATAAGCCCTTTTATTTTTCATGAACATTAATATATTTTTATTCGAGTGACACCTGTATAGAAGTTATTTATTTTATTTAATCTATACATGAGTCATACATTTATTTCAGACCTTAAATACATGGCTCTTCATTTCTAGAGTTGATAAAATCCTCAAAATCAGAATTAAAATCACTGTCTTTAGTAATAATTATCACACATATATTTTACAGCTTTTCTATCATATGGACCAAGACCACTTGAACAAGATAATAGATGTAAAAATGTTACCATAAAATATTTGTCCATAAATTTAATATTACACATTCCATTTTAACATTAACACTTATTTCATGAGACTTCATAATCAGTCGATGTATTCTTAAATATATATTTTTTATTTTAAAATTAACATGGATTTTTGAACTATTTATAATTGTATTTAATATAGTATCTCTTTTTATAACCATAAAAAATATTATATAAAAAATCTAAATTTAAATATTAATTACATCATGTTATATTTTCAATATGAAAATGGTGGATTTCTATTTTCTTTGATGAATTCTCCAGTTTCATTTTTCTAAAAATTCTATTATTAAAGGAAATATTTTTCCTAAAAGCTATTTTTTTCGGGGTAGTTGATTCTAGCTATATATAAATTTTATAAGTAGAGCCGTAACTATAAATATTTTCAACAATATTTCTTAAAAAATAAAAAATAAAAAATATTTGTGATCATATAAGTAAGATCCTATTTACAAATAACTTATCCTTTTAAATTCTTCACCTCATACATTCTTAAAAAATAATATCTAATCACAATATCAAAAAGAAAATATAATTTAAAACTCTATAGATAATATTCCATTTTGATTTTCCATGGAGGATACTTACTACTATAGTTATGTGGTGGAAATGATGGATTAAAACCATTTTTATTCCTTATTTCGGTCATCAAGGAAAAAGGTATATCCCATAGTCCTATTAAGGACAAGGAAAATACATTTAGAAATTAATATAAACCATTAAATTTTGAATAACGTATCATAAATTTTTTGGAAGAATATCTTTTGCTTAATTGGCCATCCTCATATGATTCTAATTATAAGGTAACATAGGAAATATGGTGCTGTACATATTGGGGGTGAATAATATTTCATTAAAAATAATTCACAATTTTAAAATTATGTCCAAAAAGTGATTATTCCAATTATTTTATAAATCAAAAACCTAGATATACGAATATTGAGGGAAATTAAAATTCATGAATGAATAATATGAATAAAAGTGACTTTTTTAGTTGTTTAGATCTAAATTATACCACTATACTAAACAACCATCTTACAAACTGAGATATATAGAACACACTATGGAATATCACATTTCAAAAAGATTTAATAATATAAATGTCCTTATATGTGACATTTATAGGCTTAACAAAATTACATTGTGTGTTACATGTTTATAGAAAAGTCCATCATATTACAGGATAAGACCCAATATATAATTTTACAAGATTATACCCAACATAATCTATTTTTAGGTTTTAGATTGAACTAAATTTTTTATGTGGAAAATACTAATCACACCATTTATTAGTGTTGATCGATCCTATAATTTCATATTCTATGTCCTAATTACTTCAATGTTTGGGTCCATGAGCAACCTCATCATCTAAGGGGATAGAATAAATATTATATTTTATAGGAGTGGTCATTTCCATTAATTATTTAGGTGTTACGTGTATCCGGTTCCTCTAAGGGGATATAATATTCCTAGATGTACATTTTATTAGGGTAGTATAACCCAATAAATGATGCACTAACTGTGATGATACAACATAAAAAGGTATTACAAAGTGTAAGAATAAAGTAATATAACCCAATAAATTATTTTTAAATACGGTGTCCCAATTTAGATTAATAAGTTCTCAATCCCTTAGGTATATTAAAGTATAGAATCATTGGAAAAAAAATTTACATCCGTATATTGTCTAATGGTGAAATTCAAAGGCACAAATGAAAATAATGGGTTATATAATTGTAATGAAAAGTTAGTTCTATTGCTCGTCTTATTTTACTAAATCTCTCAGTCTTTATATACCCTAATTAGTAATGACTATTTTCTCCAATTAAAATATCATGATTATTATTCAAAAATACTTACCTTAAATTATTTATCATGATGTAATTTTTAATAATATTCAATCTAATGTAGAAATTAAAAACCTGATATATAAAAATTCAACATATTAATTATTAAAAAATTGTTATATTTTGATTACATCCATAATATTAGATAATAAATTCTTAGTAATACCCCAATAATTCATGAAATACTAACTCTATATAATAAAAAATAAATCTAATTTAAAATTTCCAATATGGGCATTCCATCTCTTTCTCTCTTGATATTATGTAACACACATGTTGTATTTATATACCCAATTTTAAACCAATAAATAATATGTAAAATATTGATTAATTATATAATTCCAGAACTAGATGAAATTATACATGAAAAAAACATCATATCAACACTGTTTAATCTTTTAATATCATATTTTCAATTATATGTGTGAATATCCATACAAAATTAATCTCATTTAACTATCATTTAATTATTCATAAAAAATTTTAAAACAGGATTTCATGGATTTCTGAAAATTAATAAGTAATTTTATAAGAAATAAACCATATAAAATATTCATAATAAACTTGTAGAAAGTGAAAATATGAAAAAACATGAAAATTAGATTTTCTTTTAATATTTTGAAAATTATATATATATTTAGGTGAATTATTTGATAACATCGCATAAAAATATACATTGGGTTGAGGTAATTTAATTTTACCCTTATGAGGCATACCCTTTTATAGATTTTAAAAAAGTGATTGTACTCTTACGTAATTGTGGTTTACCATTATGTGAGCCTCATGTCACCCTTACAGTAGACCGTGAAATAAAATGAAACCAGAATGCAAAAGTATACTTTTACCCTAGTGAACATCAATCTTAAAGACCTTTACCTATATGGGACATTCAATTTACTTTACGCTATCACTATTAAATTTACACGAGCTCAGTTATCTTTACATGATCAAATATAAAAAAGGTACATATTATTATGCAATAGATATAAAAAAGGTTCTTTTTTATGAAACCATTTAAATTCAAATCATATGTTTACATAACTCCTATAATGTATAACATAACCTCATAGAACTAATATAATATATCACTCACCCTTACACAACAGATGAAAAATGATACTTACCCTTACAAAATATATGTAAACCTGATATTACATCTGTGGAACACTATAAAAAATATTCAATCCTTATGTAACCTATATAAAAATGGCTTTACATTTACAGAACATAGTAAAAACATGAATAAATGATAGTTTACTATCAAAATTAAACAATTCTCCTTGAAAATAAACATCAAATTTTTTTAAAAAAAGTTATAAAAATTTAAAACTGGAAATATCCATATATTTTAAATTATTAAATATGACAGTCATCATATAGTCTTAATTAATATATATAAAATATATAATCTTAATGTTAACTCTAAATAATGCTTTGAAAAATTATAATATCAAAAATTAATTTGATGAAAACAGTTAATAAATATCTGAGAAATTATAATTACAAAAATCAATATAAACATAATGCATAATAAATTTGTGATAGAGTATAATTTATCATAATATGGTACTTTGTATCTATAAAAATATAATGTGTGAAGGTAATCCAACGATAAACTTCTCATTCAGCCACTTTTTTATAATTATAAAAATAATTATAATTTCAAAAAAAATTGAACTTTTTCAAATTATCAAAATATTAAATTTATTAAATAACACATCTCTCCAATTATTTAACATATTGTTACTTTTCCTTGAATTTATATTAAAAAACTTACATTGGATAAATTTATGCATGGTTGAAAGTATTATTTCTTGAATGTAAATAATTTATAATAGATTCTATAACATTAATATTTCAAAACATTCATCACGATGAAATTATAAAACCACTAACTATTATAACATTATCTTTCATACAAGGAGAATATTTTTAAATGATGTTTTTGAAAAAATATTTAACAACCCATCATAAATTAATCATTTATGTAAAAATAAAGCATAAATAGAAAATATACAACATGTACTAAACATAAAAAGTCGTAAAATATTAATATAATTAGAAAATGTGTTTTGAAAATAGAAATATTAAATAGAAATAAAATATTAAATATTACAATAAATTTCTTATTAATCAAAACAGTTCATCCTATAATAAAATTAAAGATCCCTTTAAAATTCAGAATTAAATTTTATTGAATATTATTTTGAAAATAAAAATAAAAATTATATAATAAAAAAATTATAATTTCTTCATCATTTACAATTATATTGAGAAAAATATTTACATACTTTAAAACCATGATCATTTATGCTTTAACTATATAAAATATATTTTATAAATTGAATACTATACATTCAAAGTTTTTCTAACAAATTATATTTTAAAAAACCATTAAACTATACCTATAATTATGATTATATTTATTAATGTACATACGTAAATTTTATCATTCCCAAGATAATATTAACATCATATTCCAATATTTAAAAAAATAAATATTTTATGGGGATATTTTAGAATTAAAATATGTTTTCCCCACCATCATTTATGAGTTTTATAAATCAATAAAAACAAAGAGAATTTAAAATAGAAAATATCCCCCAAAATTCATAATATTTTAATGATAAATTGAAACCGAGATTTTAAAAAATTATGAAAACACATTTTAATTATAGATACAACTTCATAGATAATATTTAAAATATAACAAATGAATATATATGATTTTATGGAAAAATACGTGTAAAAATACATCACAATTAAACAATATATATTTTTAAAGTAAATCTCAATTATATAAATAATATCCAAAATAGTTAAGATGTATAAGAGAAATTAAAAAACATTAAACAAGGATTCCATACCCTTTAATATGTGTTTCCTTCAGTCTAGAATAAAAATAATTGCTTGTGTATATTTTGAAATTTTAAAATTAATATATTCATATTTTATAACCATAAAGTAGAATTACTTATTTGAATGTTTTGCATATAAAACTATATATATTAGGTCTCAAAAAATAAATATCCATGATTAATTATGAATTAAGAATAAGATAAATTGCACCAAAGATGATACTTTCTTTTAAAAATAACAAAATCATAAAATCGAATGAATAATTTTAATTTGAGAAGTGATCACTTCTCGAATTACACAGTTTAGTATCGTAAGTGGCCATGAATAAAGTAATTATATATTCAATTAATAATTAAATGTACCAAATATTAATAACATAAAATTAAATAACAATGTATAATTAAAATAATATTTTCATTTTCAATATGAAATTAAAATTAAATAGCATGGAAATTAAAAAATATTACTCTCATTTGCATACCAGTACAAAAAATAAATATTAAAATACATATAATAATCTCCATGTGATACAAGGTATCCATGTTACTTAAAAAACACAAAGTAGAATAAAAATAATTTTAACACACCATGAATGGAATTCTAAATAATTCCATCTTTTCATGATGTAATAGAAAATAAATATTACCAAGGTTTATTTAAGGTATTAGTTTCACATGAATTATAATACATAGATTTAGGATCGTATTTAATATAATTATTATTTATTGTTTCATTAAAATCATAATGTGATTTAAAATTACCTTTTTGAAGAATATATAGAGTGATATTCTAGAAAATATCACATGTATAATGTCCATAAGATCCATATTTAATTAAATTAAAAGATTATATTCTAGTATAATATCCACTGCCAAATTTATATTTAAACATAATCAAATCAAAATAATCACAAGTAAGTCAGTTTTTTTCAAACAATAACTTAAAATAAAAATTATTACCAATATTGATATTTGTAGAATTTTTTTAAAAAGAAATCATTTCATTTCTAAATTTATTTAATTTATTATTTATTTTATCATTTTATTTATAAAAATATTACAAATTATCATAGAAAATTTTAAGTGTGGAAGAAGTGTTGTCTTTATTATTTTCATTTTACTTCTCATTATCTTCTTTAGTATTCAAAATTTTCAAATAACCATTGTTTGATTCAAGAGATAATTATTATTTCTTTTTCATGAACTCTTATATATTTTTCATTGAGTGACCTATGAATAAGAATTTATTTATATTATTTGACCATTATATTAATCATACATTTAACATGGATCTTCAGAACATGGATCAAAATTTCTATAATTGATAGAATCATTAAAAATAGAATTAAAAGTAGTATATTCAGTTATACTTTTCACAATATATTTCCATCATATAAAGCATATGAAAAAAGATCACATGAACACGAATACAGAGCATAAAATTATACAACAAAATAAATATCTACAAATTTAAAGTGAATGTTTTTATAACTTTTTGTCTTATTGCATGATATTTTAGAATCACTGCACGAAATCCTATATTTATTTTTCCCTTTTTACCATACATGGATTTATGAGATTTAGAAAATTGGGTTCAATATATCCATTTTCCCCTCATCCATATAAAATAATATTTGAACAAAAATATTAAAATTTGAATTAACATGGGTGATATTTCTTAATTGAATATGTGGTTTTTTATTTTTCTTAGATGGATGTACCATTTTCTTGTGTCCGACCACGCTACAATTATAAAAATTATTTCATTTAATCTCCTTTTTATAACAATGTTGTTGAAGTTGTTTCAACATTTTATGACCAATGATGATACTATAAATGTGTACAGAAATATTTCAAAAATAAATAAATAAAATATTCCTGACCTATATTTAAGATCATATTTTACAACATTTTATCCTTTAAAATTTAAAGGATTATATTTATTAGAAACATATGATTTATTCAAAAAAAACTCAAAACTATAGTGTCAATACACTTTTGATAACGTCCTATATATATCATACATTAAGTATACTTACGACTCTAGAAAGTTTGTGGAAATAATGAAATCAAACCATATTTATTCTTAATGTCTACCATCACTGAAAAATAAATTTCCCTGAATTTTCTAATAAATAGGTTAAAAAGTTATCATAGTTAACATTAATCATAAAAATAATCATTTTATATCATTAAATATAGTGATAAAAAATCATATCCTCAAAGGGTCGACAGACCTCTAATACCAATTATAATGTCCCGAATATGTGAATGAAATGGATCTGAGGTGATTTTATTATATTTTTTTAAAAATATTTAGAGTGTAAAATTTATGTGTTGAAAATTAATAGACAAAATATTAAACAATTATACCAAACCAATATTATAAAATAATGACAAGTGAAAATACATGAGAAAAAATCATATACAAAATTGATTTTTATTGTATATTAGATCTAAATGATCCTACTCAACTCTTAACTCTACTCACAATCAAAAAGATGTGGAGTCAACTATTGTATATAAATTTTTATGGTGTGTAAAAACTATTAAAATCTACCTTTTTCATTCCATGTGGTGTAACCAAAAAAACATTCTTTTTATGGGTTCATACCAGAACCCAGCCTTTTATAATAGAAGACCCAAACATGAATTTTATTTGCATAATCCTAACATCATATTATTTTCAGATAGACCACACTATTTTTAGTTTGAAAACCTAACAAAACCATAACTATGGTAGAACCTTCCATGAAATTCATTGTCTATATTCCAAACTCTTCTATTTTCTGGTCTTAGAGGTGTCTAGCCTTTAAAATGGACACACTAAACATAGATACTTATATGTTTGGTCCTTTTATTATTTATATTTAGATTTATGTGGAAACTATTCTTCTAGAGCGATATAGTAATCCCTAATTAAACGTTTTTATCATATTATAACCCCATAAAATATATACTAAGTGAGATGACATGAAAAATAATTTATAGCCTAATGAAAGATAAAATATATTTACCCTTGTGAATGATTGTTATAATAGATGTTGGTGATTGTATCGGGTTGTGCATAGGTCTATCAAGATGTTCAAATAGAGAATCTTTTAAAAACAAAATTTTACATTTTTAATTAGTTGAATTATGAAATTATAGGACTCAAACAAAAAACAATATGGCATGCAATTGAAAAGTAGTGTCATGTCTATCTTTCTCTTATTTCTTTACTAATTTCAACGATCTTTATATACAAAAAACTTGAATGTTTATTTTACCTACTACTAAAAACATGATTTTTATTCCTAAATTACAACAAAAAATTATTCATGGGGAATCATCATTTAATAATCTTTTGTATACTTCAAAAATGAAAAATATCATTTCTAAAAAATTCGTTAGAAAAAATAAAGAAATTATTAAAATACTAGTGAATACATCATTAAAGTGTGATAACATATTCCTTTTAATTAATCCATAATCAATCCAAGGAAAACTATTTATATTCCAAAATTATTCTATTTTTAAAGTTTCACTATATGAATTCTCTTTTTATATAAATATTTGATAGAATACATGCATTATAGTGACAAAAATGTTTAGAAAATTTATTAAATTATTAAAAATTAATATTAAAATCCTATAAAAACTAAATAAAAATATAGGATATCAGAATATCATATTAAATAGGTTTAACATTAAATATCAAATTTTCAAAAATATAAATTTGAATATTCATAAATATATATTCAAATGCCAATATCATGAAATTATTTTTAAAAATATATATTTCTTGTTCTCATGGATTGTAAATAATCAATAAATAATTTTACATAAAATACCAAAATCAGAATATATATAATAACCATGAAGAAAGTGAATATTTGAAATGACTTGACAAAGGATATTACTTCCATGTTTATAACAATTATCATATATTTAATTAAATTATTTTATATATTTACGATAAACTAGCACACTACATTTAGGAATCCAAATTTTACCCATATGTGGTTTAACCTAACATGAGGTGTCAAATTGTGACAGTTACCTTATATAAGAATGTTTTACCCATACATGATCATTAGGTTACCCATATATGTGTTTTATAAATACATCAATACCCTTACAAAAATATAGAGGTATCATATTCATGGCATTCCTGTAGGCTTTTACCAACCCATGTGATTAAATTACCTTTACACAATCTTGCTCACCTTATTTGAGAGCTCAATTACCTTTACCCAAGTTGTTTCGAAATGATACATACCCTAATTTAACTCATAAAAAATTTTGGTTACCATTATAAAAAATAGAAATTTGAAGGTTTCCATTACATAATACATAAAATGTATCACATACCAATATGAAACTAATACAATGTATTACTTACCCTTACAAAACACATGGTAAATGGTATTTCCATTATGAAATAAATGCAATGTCAATGTCACCACTACAAACCACTATAGAAAATATTCTACCCTTACATTACCTGCATAAAAATTGAGTTACCTATATAGAACACTGTAAAAAAGTGCATAAATAATATTCAAGGGTAAAAATAAAATAATTATCTTATAAATTTATTAGTAAACTTTTAAAACATGTTATAAACAATTATTATATTAAATATAATGATATTTTGAACATTTAAATTTATTTATGAATGTTTATTCTACCTTAATCAATATAAAAGATAAAAATCTAAAGATAAAACATAATAATGATATGAGAAATTATAATTATAATTGTCAATGTAGAGATAGAACTTAATAAAACCACGAGACATTAAAATTTATCATAATATTGTAATATGAAATTATCGAAACATTAGTATGGAATTTACACCAAAGAAAAATAGAAACATCATTTGTGATATATCACTAAATGGAAAATTGCCTAATAAATTTATAAATTGAATTAATTTTCCTCACAGCTTTTCATGGATAGCCTAATAATTTTTCACACCAAAAGTATTGATAATTCATTAAGCCTCACTAGGATCCTATTATATATCATTATGAATATCGAGAACAAAGGCGTCATAGAAAAAATTGCAGTACACAATATTCTCTCAGGTTTCTTCACTCAACAACACAATTTTTCCAAACACACATACCGAAAATTATTCAGATGAAATATGAACTTTTTATTTACCTTCCTTATATCCTGCACTAGGAACCACCTAAACCATATTACTCAATCTTTTTATAATGAATATTTGTGAAAATAATCAAATCAGTATGCCTCAAATGATTTGTAGGCCAATAAATTCAAATTAGTCATTAATATCATTAAAAGAAGTTGATCGTGAACCATATTATCCCATGTATAATTCTTTTCATGTGGAATTGTTTTGAATTTAATATTTTTATTTTTTAAACAAAAAAACATGACAGGTATCGAGGATAGTTGATACCTAGGTTTCCCAACTTATGTATCTCAATCCATGTACACATTTGAAACCAAAATTTAATAAAATCCATTAAAACTCATGAAAATTACTTTATTAGAGACCACACCCAGACTCATGAATTGCATATCCCAATAGTAAATACCTCACCCTATGTAGGATACCGATGTTTCTTGGGATATTCTGTTAATTTTTTTCACGTATATTTTTCATTTTTTTATCTCATTTTAGTTGGGTCTTTTCTTGATGCATCTGGGTGTGTTTTTAATGTTTAGTGGACCCCATGATTAGTGAATAGTTTTCCCATATCATGTGGATTCCACCAAAAAAACTCTATGCCATGGGATAGTGAGGGTTCTCCTAGTTGGAACACATTTCAAAAAACCATAAACCCTTCTGGGAAAAATAATTCCCCCTAGGATCAAGTTCCTTTTGTAGGATATTGCGAGTATTAATATGGTCCTCAAATGACTTATTTTGAGAATCATAGATCCCATGGAAGAAATTGACTCCTCTACGATATATGATCTATTACCTAATTAAGGTTATATGTCTCTTTTATTTCTCTCCCATTGGATATGTATGATAATACTCATTATAGATTGTACAGATTAATGTTTTAATGGGTCCTGTTTCTTTGGATATTGATCCTAGGTTTTTATCCTAAGTTGTATTCTAAAAAATATTTTTTTTCCTCTCTACCTTGATTTAATGGAATGTTTTAGTGAACATTCATCGACAAAAATATGGTTGGTGGTTTACATGCTAATTTACATAGTCTTAATAATGATATTGTGTTGTAGCGATATTATTTCATAACCTTGTTCCACAATTTTGTATAAATTTTGAAATTTTAATTAAATCATTATGAATATTTTAGACTCTTAAAGGATCTGATTGAACATGTTTGAGAATATATACTATGCTTAAAAACTAATTAAGGTGTGTGCCAATATACTATAAATTGTAATTATGTAATAAAAATTGAAAATTAGAGGGTTTATGAAATTAAGCCATATATGAATGTTTTTATCATATTAACTTGTTATAAATTATTATTTTTCATATCATGGACATGCTAATGAGATGTGAGATAATTTCTTGTAATTAATTTTAATGGTTAATCATGATGTGTACATGTTGCTAAATTTTTGGAATGGTGTTAAATGTATTTTTTGTTAATGAAACTATACAATGATGTATATCTGATAAAACTCCATTGATTCTGATCCTGGATATGTGTGAATAATGGAATGAAATTGGTTCTATATTGATTCTCTATGTACTAGTGATAATTCTTCTAGACTGATGATCCATGTACCCGTGATTTTGGTGCTAGACTGATGTATTATGTACACATGATTATGAGGTTGTATTAATTCTCCATGATTTAATGATATGATACCCAGATTAACCCATCCTATTATAATAATGAAATTCAATCAAAATGATTGTGAAAGACACTATTAAATAATTTTTTGATCCTATGATATATACTACAGAATCCAGAATGAGTTGAAGTAGGTATTATTGACTTTGGAGTCACATATAACATAATGAAAAATGTTTCTAATGAAATAAAATATTAAAAATATGAAAACTATTAACATATTCTAAAACTTTTTATTAATCCGTATACTACTGAAAACACAGTTATATACTGGATATTTCTTTAGAAACTGGTTGTGGTGGATTACTGAGTTTAATCACAACCTAATCAGGATTTTGTTTGACACTTGAGTAGAATTCATATTTAGAGTAAGGGATAAGGGAAATGAAATAGTGTTTAACATATGTGTTTTGATTTTGGAAGGAGCAGAACAAAGGTGAATACTCATGATTTTATGATCCATTTAGGAGTATTAGTGTGTTTTTTGGGTTTTTAGTTAACACATTACTCTTAAAAGGGAATATATATTTAGTGATTTAGTTTATGGTGACTTTAAATATTTTGGGATTTTATTTTATGATTCACATACCTTGTTGGTTATTGACTAATATTAGATTGACTATTTATATATTGACTTATACTATTGTATCTATTTTTTAAAATGGGTATAGTTCCCCATGTTTCAGGTTAGAACCCCACTACTAACTAGTAGCCTGTAGAGTACAAGGAGACACCATTGAGATCATGTGGTGAACTATCTCAGGGAACTAGTATGAGGCACCTGGTATATGACAATACAATGATGCTTCTTTGGAGGTTTTCATTTTGGTCATTTTAATATTTTTGAAATTCATTTTGTATAATTGGATGTTTTGGGTAATGGAAATGAGCTTGTTCATGGGAGTAGCTAACCCATATATGAGGGTAAACCCATGTTCTAATGGTTGGATTATTGATATAAAGGTGTTCTTTTACAATTGAATGATATTTCACCATGTTTTTCTCAATTGATTTTTGGTGTTGTTCATTTATTTTATTTTTCTTAGGTAATGTTATAGAAAAAGAGTTGAGTATGCATAAAACATTCTAAGAAATAATGTATATATGTGACATGAAATATTTTAGGCATTCAAAAAATGGTTATGAGGGTGTTGTGGGAAAATAAAATTTCCTTTTCTACTTTTTCTAAATTAAAAGAAAAGGTTATTTATAAAAGATTTATAATAATAAAATGTTTTGAAATGTGGTAACTTGAAAATCCTAAAAAAATATTCCTAACTGAATAATTATAATTAATAAAATATTTTTATACTATTTTTTCAATGACCCGGTTTAAGGATGGTTGAGCATAGTGATAGTACTATGGTTTTGACTTCGGTACAGTGTATACAGTATGGAATATCGTTCAATTATGTTAATCTATATTTTGAAACATTTTAATTAATATTTTATGTATCCTAAGATGTTTTCATGGAACTATATAAAAATTCCTTTATAGTGACATTTTTTTGTGGTATGACATGAGAACATTTCTAGAAATGCGCCTCATGAAGTGGAACTAGAGTCCCCAACAGTTCTAAGTGAAGGGGTTAAACGAGAGTTCAGTGAGGACATTCCTTACATTTTGTAGTTTATGGAAAGTGAACTAGAATGGGTTTTGTGTAATATGTATGATCTTACCCAAGAGTTACCATGGAATCACCCTCTTATGTTCTCCATAGAGGGTGGATGTGAGGTAGTCGAGTTTCAGAAAGACGATATCCAGAAATTATTGGATCATTTAGAGAATACTAAATATAAAATACTTAAATTATCATCATATATGTTTTGAAAAATAATAAATCATTGTAGGAATATCCAGGCTTGGGTGGAGCAATTGGGGGGCATGGTATGGAATAGATTGTAGGAGACGTTCTAGGAACACTCTCACCCAGTGACACTAAGACAATAGAGGGTGGTAGAGTTTATGTAGTTGAATATGAAAATAATGATATTTATGGACTATATTATCAACTTCACTATTTTGTAATTATTTATCCCAATGCTTGTGGGAGATGAGGAAAATGCGTAAAGTTGTTTTGTAGATGGAATTAATTGTGAAATTATGCCCCATGATAATATATTCTGAATGAATAAGTTTTCTAATCTTGTTAATTAGTAACTAAATAAGTAGGGGAAAAAAGATGAGGCTTCTATTTTAATATTGGTTGTTTTTTGGAAGATAAGGAGGTCCATAATTTATTGGTATGAAGTGTCCCAATGATAACATCCACCAGAGATGTGGTTGACCCAGTTTCTAGAGGATATTATTAGCTACTCAGGGTAGTGATCAAGGGTTTTTCAATCATTATGGTACACTACGTCACATTCTTAGCCAATATCCCCTACTACTGGTGGAGTGTAATGACATTTATTCTTCCACATATTACATTAGAATATTATAATGATTACTTTTAGAGATAGGATATAAGATGATGCGAGATTCCTACTCCTAGAGAGACTGAAATTAATTTTTAAAATATATTAAATATATTTAATATCACATGTGAATATCATTCTTAGAAATAAGGAATTACCCTTAAATAGATAATCATATAAGAATGATGGGGCCACTTTTGAGCACAGAGCATAGAATTTACCCTACGAATGAAATTAACTTTTTTCCCATCATACATTTAGTTAGAAGTAATCAAATATGTAAATAATAAAATAAATGTTTTTATTTATTTATTTTATTTTTTTAAAACGATTCATTTTTAATTTACCTTTAAAAAAACATATGAAAAATTCCCAAGGGTGGCTTCATAACCAAGATAATTGATAGATACATTTGAAGAGATCATTGGATAACCACGATGATAGATCAAAGATCATTTGTTCTAATGAAATCAAAGA
Source organism: Viscum album (assembly GCA_963277665.1). Lineage (NCBI taxonomy): Eukaryota > Viridiplantae > Streptophyta > Magnoliopsida > Santalales > Viscaceae > Viscum > Viscum album. The sequence continues at coordinate 9,571 of CAUJRU010001339.1, read as the reverse complement.
TCCCCCAATGAAAACAATACAGATTAATTCATCATTAGTGATTGATCCACCAAGAGTTGGATGTTTTATATGTTGATTTTATCCCAAATCGTTTATTCATATGATGAATCAAAATCAAACAACTAACATATCGATCCATGGATCTTGTGCATTGTATATTGTGGATATGGATTGATGTTATCTGAGATTATATATTTAATTTTCATTATTTTATGAGTAATTGTTAAAAATTATAATTATAATGAATTGAGGCCAACATAAATATAGGATAATGTCGCTTCCTCATTTTTTTGTTTCACATTTCTTAGACCCACTACTGCAAAAAACGTTTTTTACATCGGTTATTTTATAACTGACGTAAAAAATGTTGGGAGTTTTTTTTAACGTCGGTTATAAATTAACCGACGTAAAAACCCAAAGCGTGGGGTTTTTATGTCAGTTATTTGATAACTGACGTAATAAACGAGATATCTATAAGTTTTTTACGTCAGTTATTTTATAACCGACATAACAAAACAGACCGTAGAAGTTTTTTACATCAGTTATTGTATAACCGATGGAAAAAATGTGATTTCTGATATATATTTTTACGTCAGTTATAAAATAACCGATGTAAAAAAAGCCGTATCTGAACATTTATAATGTCAGTTATTATAATAACAGACTTTATTAATGTAAAAAAACAGTTTATAACGTTGGTTATTAAATAACCATTGTTATAAATACTTAACAAATCAACAAGCCCTATCGGTTGTCATTTATGATTTTTCGATTGACAGTCTGGAGGCTCGTCACTCTCGCGCGGTAAACCCTAATCGGCTCGTCGATCTCACAGCGTTAAACTTGTTTTTCCTTCATCATTTATCATATTTACTCTCCTCAGATCTATCATATCAACTCGCAACACTCAAGTAAGCCTTCTACAAATTAATTTCGTTCTTTTTTTTTCTCGGATAGTCTATATTTATGTTTTACGATTTTTGTTTTTAAACTAGGTAAGATTCTTCCATTTAGAACCCTCTTACCTGTTTTTTCCTTAATCATCTTATTTATCATCCCTAGATATATTAGATCGACTCGCAATATTGACTTAAGCCTCATCTACTTCTATTTAGTTTATTTTTGTTTCGAGAATGCCCAACATTGATGGTAATTATTGTTGTCGTTGACAACTAATTATCAAATTCAGCTATATTACTTCATAGAGTGGTTATTTATTAAATGTATGAATTAGGAAATGATATATCATGTGTTGTTGTTGCTTATGTTTATCTTCTTTTATATGAGAATCTATTAGACATATAATGTAATGGCTGTTGACCTCTGTGACCCTTTGATGCATCGCTATGTCTCATGATTCCAAATAAAAATGGGTTCTGCTGAGGGCTTACCCTAGAATGTTTTGAGGCCTTGGCCAAGGCCTTGACAATATGTTTTAGATTTCTAGAATTATCCATTACCTCATTATGATATTAGTTATTGAGAAAAATTGTGATCATTTGACCAGTTGAATATCATTGGTAATTTTTAATTATCATACAATCATTTAAGTATCCATATTTAATAATATTAAATTCAATCTATTTCATGTTGAAGTATATTTTAAATGAATGTGTTTTTAGTTGTTCACCATGCCTAGTTATTATATGTAAACCATTGTTTGGGGGGTTGTCCGGGGGTGGGGGGCTGTCCAGTGGGTTGGGGGTGTCCAGGGGGGTGTCCAAGGGGGTGGGTGTGGGTGTGGGGGGTTGTCCAAGTGGGTAGAGCCTTTCCAGAGGGTTTAGGGAGTTGTCCGGGGGGGGGTGTCCAAGGGGTTGGGGTTGGGGGGTGGTGTCCAGGATGGGTAGGAGATGTTGTCTAGAGGGGTGGGGGCAGTCTAGAGAGTTGGGGGGTGTCCAGGGGGGTGTCCAAGGGGGTGGTGTGGGTGTGGGGGGATGTCCAAGGGGATGGAGGCCAGTCCAAGGGGGTTTGGGGGTTGTCCGGGGGGGGGGGGGGCTGTCCAGAGGGTTGGGGGTGTCCAGGGGGTGTCCAAGGGGGTGGGGTGGGGGGCAGTTTCCAGGAGGGGTGGGAGGTGCAGTTTAGAGGGGTGGGGGCAGTCCAGGGGGTGCGGGGCTGTCTAGAGGGTTGGGGGGTGTCCAAGGGGGTGGGTGGGTGTGGGTGGCTGTCCACGGGGGTGGGGGCCTGTCCAGAGGGTTTTGTGGGTTGTCTGGGGGGTGGGGTGGTGTCCAGGAGGGGTGGGAGGTGCTGTCTAGAGGGGTGGGGGCTGTCCAGGGGGTGGGGGCTGTCTAGAGGGTTGGGGGGTGTCCGAGGGGGGGGGGGGGGTGTCCAAGGTGGTGGGTGGGTGTGGGTGGCTGTCCATGGGGGTGGGGGCCTGTCCAGAGGGTTTGGGGGTTGTCCGGGGGGTGTCCAAGGGGGTAAGGGGGTGGGGGTGGTGTCCATGAGGGGTGGGAGGTGCTGTCTAGAGGGGTGGGGGCTGTCTAGGGGGTGTGGGTTGTCCAGATGGTTGGGGGTGTCTAGGGGGTGTCCAAGGGGGTGGGTGGGTGTGGGTGGATGTCCACAGGGGTGGGGTCTTGTCCAGAGCGTTTTGGGGGTTTTTCGGGGGTGGGGGGCTATCCAGAGGTTTGGGGGTGTCTAGGGGGGTGTCCAAGGGGGTAGGTGGTGGGGGTGGTGTCCAGGAGGGGTGGGGGTGATGTCTAGAGGGGTGTGTGGCTATCCAAGGGGTGGGGGGATGCCCAGAGGGTTGGGAGTGTCCAGGGCGTCCAAGGGGGTTGGTGGGTGTGGGGGGCTATCAAAGGGGGTGGGGGCCTGTCCAAAGGGTTTTGGGGGTTGTCCGGGGGTGGGGGTGATTCTCAGGTTTACTCCATTTTCTCCAATTTTCTATCAACCATGTAGATGCCATGGTTTTCATTGATTCAATGGAATTTAAAAATGTTATATCTAACTATATTTTTAAAAAAAATAATATTCAAGCATATTTATTTTAATACCCATAGATTTGTTTTATATTTCAAAATTTTTTTACATTCAAATTATGATTTTTTTCATATAAACATATATTTGTCTTATCTTAAAAATATATATTTTTTGATATTTGTTTTAGGTAATAATGAGTCTAAGTTGGATTACGTCACATCGAATGAGAAATCAATATGATGAATGTGTTGATTCCTTTTTGGAATATGATAAATGAAATGTTTCACGTAGTGACATTTATTTTCTGTCCATGCCTGAAATGTTTGAATATGAAGAAGATGAAAAGTAGAGAGATAAAAGATCATCTGATTTGTCATGGTTTTAATCTGAGTTACAGCCCTTGGATTTGGCATGGTGAAAGTGGATGGAATTTCACGGATGATGATGATTCTCAAGATGGTAACTCTGATGGAATTGAAGATATGATTTGTGATATTACAGCAGAACAAATTGAGATAGGACCGATAGTTTCACGTCTATATGGTGATGCTGAAAAACCATTATATTCTGGTTGTACAGATTTTATGGTTTTGTCGGCGGTGTTAAGATTGATTAACCTGAATTAGAGAGATGGATAGAGTGACATATGTTTTACAGAGCTGCTACAATTCCTGAAAGACATTCTTCCAAAAGATAACGATCTTCCAAATTCACATTACAAGGCCAAGAAAATATTATGGCTGATGGGATTTGGATACAAAAAAATACATGCATGTCCGAATGACTACATTATATTTAAGATGGGATATGAATTTCTTGTCAAAGTATCCTAAATGTGGGACATCACGGTATAAGGTGAAAGAAAAATCACAGTCTGATGTATGGATTACAAAGCTCCCTTAAAAGGTGTTTTAGTATCATCCTATAATTCATCATTTCAAACGTTTATTTGCTAATTCACATGATGAAAAAAGGTTTAGATGGCATGCTGATGAGCGGGTATGTGATGGAAAAATACGTCATCCAGCTGATTTTCCAAAATGGAAGAAAATTGATGCATAGTACTATACATTTGGAAGTGAAATTAAGAATCTCAGACTAGGGTTGTGCACAGATGGAATGAATCCATACCGAACCCTCAGTAGCACACATAGTTCATGGCCTGTTTTATTGGTAATTTACAACCTCCCTCCTGATGTTTCTATGAAGCGAAAATATGTCATGTTGAGTATACTGATCTCTGGTCCAAAGAAACCTAGTAATGATATTGATGTTTACTTTTCACCGTTGATTGATGATTTGAAATTGTTATGGGCTGATGGTATTAGGGTGTATGATTCTTATAAAATGGAATATTTTCAACTGCATGCAGTGCTTCTGTTCACTATAAATGACTTCCCACCATATGGAAATTTGTCTGGATACAATGTTAAAAGGCATAAATCATGTCCAATTTGCGAACAACAGACGTCATATTGTCAATTGCATCATGGGAGGAAAACAGTGTACATCGGACATCAAAAGTTTTTGCCTATGAATCACCCTTATAGAAGACTAAAAAAGGAATTCAATGGCTCACAAGAATTTTATACTGCTTAAAAAACATTATCCTCTAATCTGTATTTTGAGAGGGTGAAAAACCGTGATTTGACATTGGGAAAGACACAAAAATCTGGTAATGATAGCCATATTTGGAAGAAAATGTCAATATTTTTTGAGCTACCATATTGGAGGCATCATGATGTTAAACATAATATTGATGTCATGCGTGTGGAGAATAATATCTGTGATTGTTTGATTCGAACATTGTTAGATATTAAAGGAAAGAAAAAAGATGGGATGAATGCAAGAATAAACTTACTATCAATGGGAATACGATTGGAGTTAGCTCCCACTTTTAAAGTAAGACAAACATTTCTCCCCTGGCTTGTCATACATTATAGAAGAGGGAGAAAATTATCTTTTTTCAGTGTCTTCATGATATCAAAGTGCCTCAAGGTTATTCTTTAAATGTAAAATTTTTTGTCTCATTCAAAGACTTGAAGTTGATAGGTATGAAATCACATGATTGTCACGCCATGATGCAACAAATTCTACGAGCTTCATTGCGTGGAATATTTCCCATTCATGTTAGAAAGACTATAAGGAAGTTGTGTTATTTTTTCAATTCAATTTGTAACAAGGCGATTGATGTGAATTCTTTGAACATTTTGGAAAATGATGAAATTTTTATACTTTGTCAATTGGAAATGTATTTTCCTCAAACTTTTTTTTTGATATAATGGTGCATTTAATGATTCATATGGTTTGATAAATAATGATTTTTGGAACTGTATATCTTCATTGGATGTATCCTTTTGAAAGTTATATGAAAATATTAAAGGGATATGTTAGAAATAAATATCAACCTGAATCCTCCATTATTGAAAAGTATATTTCTGAGGAGGTAGCATATTTTTTTACGAGATACTTGGCTGCGGCGCAACATATAGGTTTGCCTCCATCTCGTCATGAATGAGTTAATAATGAGGGAAAGGGGATTCATGTCTTGAAATTACTATCATTGTCAGCTGAACAGATGAAGAAGTTAAAATCATACATCTTGAATAACATTACTGATGCTCAACCATATATCACATTGCATATTAATGAGTTGAAACAATGTCATACAAAGAGGAAAGAAATGTAGATTTTGAATGAGCACAATAACTTTTTTTGTCATGGATTAAAAAGACATGGCTTGGTAGATCAGATGTATTAGAGACATTAAAATGGATAGTGGGTGGTCCATGTTTAAATGTGATAACATGGTCCGATTATGACATTAATGGCTATACATTTCATACAAAAGCTCAGGACAACAGAAGTGCAGTTCAGAATAGTGGTGTATTGGTGTTTGCAGAAGTAATTAATTTTTATAGGGTTAAGGAAAAAAACCCAATTTCTACATCATATGCATATTATGGAGTGATTGAAGACATATGGGAGGTTTATTACATTAAAATTAGAATTCCTGTTTTTAACTGTAAATGGTTTATCGGTAGCAACAGTGTCAGAAATGATGAATTTGGAATGACACTTGTTAATCTGAATAGATTGGAAGACACAACTGATTCTTTTATAATGGAAACACATGAAAAAAAAATTCTATGTAGTAGATCAATCATATATATAGTGGGTTTTAGTTTTATAAGGGAAAAACAATATGTTGGTGATGATGAACTTGATGAAGATGATGATTTATGTGATATCCCTACTTTGATGGAAATATTAATAGAATATAATGATGAGCATGTAGAAGACATGGTTTGTGCCATAAGGAACGATCACGACAAAGGAATTTGGGAAAACAATCCATTTTTACATTCCTAAAATTACAGGTAACACATGTTTATTTCTTTTTTACATTTATTTTTTTTATAAATGTTAGATATTACAAGTTTTTTATTTATTAAAATATGTTTTAAAGAAAAATAAGTATATGTTTTTGTTTGTTTTAAGTTTGTTTAGTTTACTTTATCATGTTTATAAATATTACATGAATAATATATCTATTATTTTTGTTCAGTGAAAATTACTTTACCATGTTTACCAGGTTTACCGTGTTTACCATGTTTACCATCTTGACCATATTGACCATAGTGACCATCTTTAACATTGTTTAACATGCTTACCATATTACCAATGTTTACTATTACGTAACTTAGTATACTTTTCTATTTTCTGATTACAGTAGTATTAAAATATTTTAATTTTTATATTTGTGAACTAACCTTTGTTTTTTTTTGATTTTAAGGATCATGACAGATCATTCAGTTGATCAACCACATGATTCGAGAGATGAGCATATTGGTCACACCTCTGGGGATGAACATTCACATGCTCCTATTACGACAAAGAGTTCAATGGTTGGTAAATGTTTGTGAACACATTTACCAAAATTATCACTTGCCCGTACCCAGTATCAGAGGATAGTTGTTGATTTTTATGATGATGATATTCCTAGAGGTCGGAATGCAAAATATTTTAATATTTTTGTAGCAACTCAGGCTAAGATCAATGGAAGCATTCTGTATGATGACTGGAGAAGTGTGGATAAAGCGATAAACTCTTAGTTGTGGGAGACGATTTTGGTAAGATCTTTTTTTATTGTTTGACTATTCTTTTAATGTTTTTAGTATATATAATATTTTTAAACTCCTATTTATCGTATTACATTTGATATTCCTGACATTGCAGGAGTCTAGAAGAAATGATTATCGTTGGATGCCAAGAGATGGAGGGATTTCAAATCAACCCTGTCATCTGATTTCATTTATGGTCATAGGAATCATGAAAATCCATGTCATACATTTCCTTTTATATATGAAGACACATGGATAATATTTTTTGAAAGTATAATAAAAGAGTCATTTTTGGTAAGGGCAATGTAAACTTTTATAAGATTTCTTATATAAATGATCTTATTAATGTTTTGTTAATGATCTCTTATTCATAATTTACAGAAAACTAGGAAATCTCATCAGGAGATCCAATCTAAAAATGTATACCCTCATAGTTTATATCAGAGAGGGTATGCATTTTTGGAAGAAAAAATTATGGCGCAAAAATTTCAACAACTAAGATATGAGTCTTCAAGCTCTGGAGAGGTGGACCCTCCATCCCCTCCATCTAGACAGGAAAAATGGAAGAGAGATCGGAAAGGCAAAAAAGGGAAATATATTTCTAAATAATCTAGAATTATAGCTGAGATGATTGTAAGATATCTATTTTATTTATTTAAGTTAACTATTTTCTTCATATAATTTCAATCATTACAGAAATGTTGAATTAATTAATACATGACTCTCTTGAGGAGCAGAGTTTATAGGGGACATTTACAGCTACTGGGAGGTAAGATATTTCATCTGTAGCATTGGGAAGGCCTGAACATCCTGGTCGTGTAAGAGGATATCTAGCAGGTGTATCGGTAAGAAAAGTGTTGCCACGTTCTTCAACTTCTAACGTTGAGGGGGTTTATAAAAAAAATAGAATCCTTAGAGGCTGAAGTTCATAATATTAATGCGATGATGGAGTAAAAGATTAGAGCGTTGGTGCAGTCTATGTTTGCAGACATGTAAAGAAAATTTCAGACTGCAGCTCCCACTCCTCCATCTCCCCCTGTACACCCCATTATTTATCCTCCACCTCTTCCAGTAGCTCCCATTCCCCCACATCAGCCTGCAGACCCCATTTTTTATCCTACTCCTCTGCTGCAGCTTCCTACTTATTGCGAGTTGTATGTTGATGATTCTAAACATCATATTGTACCATATGGGTTGTTATATTTTATAGGAGATACTGTTCATAATGAAAAATTAGAGGTAGAGAATCAGAGGGTCACTGTACAGGATATTATAGATAGATCGGCTCGGGTACCATTACCTACAGATGAAGTTGCAACAGTTGGACATAGTATCAGCCATTTTTTAATTTGGCCCTCAAGACTTCATCGACTCATTACCATAGTGGTATGAATGTTATATGTATTATTTTTTTTATTAAAGTTGTTTTATCATTTGAAAACTAAAATATTTTTCAATTTATTTTTACAGGAATAATTAAAAGGTAAAGAAATACTATATAGATAACAACAAAGACAAATGTCTATGGCATCAGATTCAAATTCTAGTAGTCTTGACAAATTGTCAAGATATTCTAATTTTTTGGTGGGTCATTATGATTTTCCAATGGAAGATAATGTTTGTGGACATGATATAAGTGTGGGGATTATGTAAACTGATATCATGGAGCTTTCTACTGAAGATTAGTTGGGCATCAATGTGGTGAAAATTTTTTCCATGTAAGTATTAACACCTTTTCCCTGCGTTATATTTATTAAAAATGTATACTTATTTATGTTTTTTATTAGGTATCTTTATAAAATTTTTGAGAGGAATGAGCTGACAGATGTATATGGATACATGGACTCGCAATTGATTTCCCCTGAAGAATGTACATTGAATGAGGAACAAAGAATGGTTTATATTGCTGAAAGACTTAAAAAGAGTATAGTCACACAATGTTGGATGATGCCTTTTTGTGAGAGGTATGAAACACATCTCTCTCAAAGAGTTAATTATCATTTAACATAAGACACCACTAACATTAAATTTCCTTTTATCAGTGATCATTGGATGTTAGGTGTTTTTTCCAAAGGGAGAAAGCACTTTATTGGATATGCTCTGTCCATGATGATGTGCGGGAATGTTTTAAGAATATATTGGAAAAGTTAGTTTCAATTTCTCAATAGTTTTATATATTATAATGAATTTTAAATTTACCCCATTCGTATTATTTTATAACAGTGCATGGGCCTACTTTCGAAAAAACACAAAGAAAAGGAGTGCAAAGATCAAATATGTAAATGTGAAGGTAAATATCCATTTATAATTTGTACTTTTTGATTTATTACATAAAAATAATATATTTAATTTCCACTCATTAAAACAGAATTTTCATGAACAACAAGGCGTCATCGAATGTGGATATTATATGTTAAGATTTATGTATGAAATAATAACAACTGGGAAAGTTGTGAATTTTGACCTGGTAAGATTTCCTCTTAACCTTTTCCATAATATTTCAATTTAATTTATTCATTATACACGTTAACTAC